>PVJS01003261.1:0-77028 GCA_004027185.1 Glis glis
GTATACATATACATATATACAGGATATATACAGGATACATACAGGATATATATATATATATATATACAGGATATATACATATATGTATGTATATATATATACAGGATATATATGTATATATGTATATATACAGGCATATATTTATAAATGGCATATATAAATATATCTGTATCATATATATAAATATATATACTATATATAAATATATATACTATATATGGTATATATAAATATACCAAAAATCTGTACCATTATAGTAATAAGCATTGCATTTAAGCTTCCTGGTACCCAAAGGAAAATATTATAGGGTGTTTAATTATTAATACTTGAGGAAAAGCATAATGGTTAATTGAGGGGACAAGTATTTTTCTGGAAGTGAGCTCTACGATGTACTTTAATATACTTAGATATTTTTGTTTAGACGTGTAAGCATGAGAAGTGAACAGAGGCATGGGGATTATTTGTGCCAGTGGCTCTGAGACTCACCCCCTGTCTTCAAGGGTGTGCCTCATGTGTCTGTGCATGTATACAATGGTGTCCAGCCGAGGCTAATTACACCTCAGAATTAGTGCAGGGGATTTTGAAAGCATGCTGACCTTCTGTCTGTCTCCCAGAAAAATTATGATTGAAAGGACACAATGGTAAGGGATCAGGTCTTGGGAATACAATTGAAATATACCTTCATCCTCTGGGTCCCTCCCTGGTAGAGAATCATTGCTCCAGCAACAGGGAAGAGTGGGGAAAGGTGACAATCATCGAACACAGCCCCGCTGTTCCTTCCACTTGGCAGGTGGAATCAAAAGGATATATCTGTATTTGGCTTTCTTGGGATGATTTCAAATGTTACCTGTAACCTGAATTCATTCCATGTTACTTAGGTGCATGATCTATATCTAGTGTCCACCTAATTTGCCCTAACCACTCTATAGATTTTTTTTTCTGAGATAGGCATTTCTAGCTTGACTCAAAATGTTCTTGTTCTAAAGAATCAAGGACTAGAGACACTGTCTTCTTTCTTTAAATGGTTCATTGAAGTAAGTCCTCTTCCTTCTCCTGATTTAAGTGGGGTGTTTGGTAATGCTGCACCCCATCACTAGAGGCTTTTAGTAATGCTCTGAAAACTTAATCCTGGCATGTGGGCTCCATGATCAAAGGATGTAGCACCAGAGATTCAAGACAAAATTTGACAATGACTATCATTTGTTGATGTTTACTAAGGACCAAGCATATATAATTTCTTGAACTATCTCTGTGGAGCCAATATTATTATCTTTCTATAACACACTAAGGAAAGGAGAGGCAATTCCCCTCTGTATCATGCACCATTCCCCTACCCAAGTTTCAGGCTTCTGAAGAGTATTTTTGAGTTAGTCATAGATCTCTCTCCCATGATTATTGGAATGAGCGTGGGCTACTCCATGTTTCCTTATTTAAAGTCCTGGTCTATTCCATCCTCTTTAGGATTCCAGACCAGATCGAACCTATTTTTTGAAAAGCACTTTCAAGTAAGGTCAAGGGTATTGTGAAACCTGAAACGATGTTCCAAGAATATCTATACTGATCATCAAAGAAAACAGGGTGCTGCTTGTGGAATTTCTCAACTCGAGAGCACCTGCATACAGACTGTATGAAGAAGATTCCCATGGAAGAAGATTGGACCCCGAAGCCATGACATCCATGTTCAGATCTTGCCCTGACATTCATCAGCTTTGTGACCTGGCCGTTTACTTAATACATCTGTGCCTCACTTCCCTCTTTTTTACAAAATGGTAACAACAGAAATCTCTTGTGAGAACTGAACTTTCTTTTATAAGTAGAGTTTAGAAAGCACCCAGTAAGCTTAAGTCATCACTATTTTTAGTTGAAATTTAGCTATTTTTTAACTTCTTTGGATATTAAGCTCATCATGTTTCTTTCCCTATGAACATGCATTTTAAGACAGACCATTGAGCCCAGAGACATGTGAGATGACATCAAACATGCCCTCCCTCAAGGGTTACAAAATGCAAACCTTTACCAAACCACAAAGGAAATCTCCATCTTTGTACTTCTCCATATAAGACTCTGCCGTCTGGCTCGTAATAACTCAGAGCGTCCAAAAGAAGGAAACTTTCTCTCTGGCTCAATCTCTTTCTCTCACTCTCTCAAACAAACACACAGACTTTCTTAAGAGACTTTTTTCCCCTTCATATCACAGTCTCTTTTTTATGTTTCCCAATTTTAAATTTAAAAGACTACCTATGCTGGGAATTGTTCAGTGATGTTGATTTATGAGACTTACGCAAAAAAGGACAGCCTTACCGATGCACGTATCTATTTGGCAAGGCAGCAGTGATTTATAAAAAGACAGGCTGGTGACACTCATATAAAGGCAGCTTTCATGCGGCAAGTGTAAAGGCAAAAAGAAAACCTGCTACCAGTTGAATGACAAACTCTTTTGCTATTTTAAGGAAAGTATAAATGCCAACCTAGCTTTAACTCAAAGTCCACCCTGTAGAGAGTATGCCATCTCAGGTGGGGGAGGGGACAAGGTGAGCTTGTCTTTCCTATTCTTGATCTCTGAAGCTCAGTGTCGGGTTAAGTTTTCCTGCCTTTTCTAATCACTTTTTGTGGGTCTGTCATCCACATAATTCTCTAATCTTCATTAAAGCTCCATATATTTTGTATATTTTTCCATTCAGATGACCACTGGAGAAATGGTAAATGGTATCGAGCTTCTTTCATTTGTCCCCAAAGAATATATTCTACATTTGTTAAGATGCATTAAATGAAAACTAGACATGGGAAATCAAACTAGACTTGTTGGGGTTTTTTGGACTGGTATTCAATTCCCTAACTTCTATAATTATCGGTCCGGTTTCATATTGAAGCTCTTTCTTCTGTCTCTCAAGTCAGCCCTCATCTCAAAGTAGTCTTCCTTTCTTAAGCCCCAGGGTAGTATTCCACAGGCATCCAGCTATGTCTCCAAGCCCTCCCTATATAGTGCTCAAGCTGTCAGGAAGGATGGCTGCAACAATAGATTGACTAAACGCTGTCAGTAGTGAGTTAGAATGGCCTTCCTGTGACTACAGGGCAGCACACACATTGAATAGATGTGCATTGCATGACCAATCCCATCGCTCATATCACTCGGTTTGTTCTTGCATTCCCCCCCATTTTGTCAGGATAGGCTTAGTGATAGCCACAACCCCAGAAGTTTACATTAACAAAGGTTGTTTTTGCTCTCATGCTACCTGTTTTCAGTGGATACTTTAGAGCTCTGTCTCATGTCATCTTCACTCCTAGGACCATATTAATGAACTTACTTCTATCTTGACTCTTGCTGGACTTGCGGAGGAAAGAAAGGAATCATGCTAAACTATGAAACTATCCATTTAGAAGGGACATTTATCACTCTGCTCAACTTAAAAGTAACAAACATCATACAGCTCACATTTCTTTAGCCAGTGCAAGGCACTTCTGAAGCATAATGCTTTTCTAAGAAGGGACACCATTGGGAAGGAAAATCGAATATTTTTCTATGACAGAGAACTTCAACTTTTGAAAAATGATCCTGCATACTATTTTGAAAACTCAAAGATTAAGAATCAGGAGTGCAGTTATCACCACTACAATACCCTAAAACTCATCTGTGGGGTAAGATGCATCTGTGTAAGGAACTGATTAGAAAAAATACTTTTGCAATGAATAGCAGTACTGGAAATTTCTAGGAGGAAAGCAATATTACCTATTTTTTTACATCTTTATTGGGTCTACAGGTCAAGAACCTTTGCAAAGCAAGAAGAAATAATGACTGGTTCAAACAGTTTCCCTCTGAGAATCTTCCCAGAATAGCTTTTGTAGAGGGTGACAGGCATCAATAAAATCAGAGAGCCTGAGCTCTGCATAAAATCAGCTCTCTCCCATTCTGAGGATCGAAAGAACAGGATGATGTCTATCTTGAGAAGGAATCTGCCTTCTACTATGTGTTGAGCAAGAGATATGATGGTGAGAAGGACTAATTGGGGACATATTTTGCAGTAAACAGAAGCACTGGACATTTTCACATAGAATGGCAATTTCTCTTCCTTTCCAAAAGGAAAACAGTAACTACGAGTGGGCGAGCATGAATTACAAAGAGAAAACAGCAGAGAATACTAAAAAAAATGGAAATGTAAAGGAAGATGAGAAGGTGAAGTTGAGTAAAGAAAGAAGCACACCAATTGGGAAAGAGAAACAGACAGAACAAAGTCTGGAGAAGGTGACAAGGAACCAAGGGAAAGGAGAATATATTTTTCCCTGATAAAGCTTACGAATATTCAAAAGGACTTATGAGAAGTGGTGAGATTAGCAGTATCAATTTCTCAATTCAACAAACATTTCAAATCCTTCTATGGCCAGCCCCATGCCAGGTTCTGGGAATGGAAAGTTGAATAATGCACAGACCTTGACCTGAAGGAGTTCATAGTCTATAGAGCTGACACTTAATAAACAGGCAATTCAATACCATGTGATTTCAGTGCAAAGAGAACCACACTCAGGATGCTAATGGGTCACAGGAGAGTGGTACCTAAGACAAGCAGTGGGGAGAAAAGTAGTGGAGGAAGATAAGCAAGATTTCCTGGAATGGTAAGGCTTGAGTTTCATGTTGCAGAATAGCCAGGTCTTAACTAACTAGGTGAGGGAAAGTTGGAAAAGTTGTACCTGGCAGAACAAAGAGCAGATGCAAGTATATACAAACAATGGAGCCATAAAATTGAAGGTCATATTCAGGGAGCTTCCCACGATTCTTTTGGAATGAGTGGGGACATGACAGGGGAATATTCAGAACTGGATTCTGGTATCAGCTCTAGCAATGGTAAGCTGAAAGTTGAGCCAAGATATAACTTCTCTGGGCCTCTGTTTTCATTCAGGTAAGAATGATGTCGTTGGGTTAATGACATCTAAGATCCACTTAACACCTGACAATATAAAAAGGTCTAAATAAAGAGTTATCAATGGAGAGCTAGAAATCCAGCAGCACTTTCTAATTAGCTGCTAGAGAAAAAGGGATTAAAGAGATGAAATGCTATATCCTGAAGAAGGAAGAGGCCCAAAGGATGCTCAGGTCAGTTTTTTCCTCCAATCTCCCCCACACAACATCCCTTCTGTCCTCTTCCTTCAAGAATTGTGATCAGGACATCATTACTATTTGATGCAGCCTTTTTCACTCTAATGTTTGGAAAATGCTCCCTCATGCTATATTGAAAGCTGACAGGTGAGGAATGAAAGTCAGTGCAATATCCTAGAATACCGCACAGGTGAGTGAGGGAGTGATTGCAGGAAAGAGAAACAATGGATATTTCTACATTGGAGGAAGAAAGATGCAGCTGAGCATGAATTGCAGAGTGAGGAGATGAGAAAATGTTAAGAAGTGGGCAAAGAAAGTAAGTGGAGACTCTGAGGCTGGGGAAAGAAGAGGGGACACCATCAGGGTAAGACTAGCATAGAGAACAAAGCCTCGAGAACTGGCGGATGGTAAGAAATCAAGGTGAAGGAGAATGTATTTTTCACCCATAAAGTTCAGTAGTGCTTTTAGAATTGCAAATATGCATTTAAATTTAATAATACAATTATGGTATATTAAATGTCAAATGACTGTTACAGAAAAGCACTTAAAATTAATACATATGCATGAGATAAATCCTGTCTGGTTGTCAAGGTCTGAAATCAAAGTTATATAAGCCAGGCTTTTGCACTGAATTTTGTTACATCTTAAGGTTGCAAAGATCTATGAATTTCATTGGTATTTAGCAAAGAAACACGAGCAAAGCTTAGTTAGAACTGAGAAAAATGGCAGGGTGTCAGGCCAGTACGCAGCAAAACCCAAATGCTACTCAAACCCAAAGTAAAACTGAAGGCAACAGAGGTCTTTACCACTGTTGTTACTGTTTGCGTAACCATTTACTATTGAAGAAATGGCTGTGGAGGTACCAAAGTGTGACTGTGTATTATCCAGTTTTCCTTTTTTCCTTCCTTTCTTCCTGTTTTCCTTCCTACCTGTCCAGCATTTAATGAAAGAGTATCATAATGTTAAATTCATCATTTTAATTATTTTAGCCATCTATATGCATTGTAATCATAAAGGTATGTGATAAATGATACACACAGGAATGAGCAAAAGTTTCCACTCACTAGCCACGCCCTCCACTAATTCCATCTTTCAAAGGTAGATGCGCTGTGTCATTCACCTTTTCTTCAAGGAAATGTTTTCAAAGAATGCGTAGACTACTTCTAGAGCAATATTCATGTTGAGAAGGAGCACACACTGGTCAGATACTGCAAGCACGCTTCACATACATGTCTTCTGTGCAGAATGAGCTCTGAGATAGGGTCGTCATCTCTCCATGCTTGAAGGCAAACATCCTGAAAATCTCGGCTCTATAAATGTTGAGATCAAACTCGGGGAGAGACAAGATGGGCTGAACAAATGCATTTACCTTACCTCTGTCCTTAAATGCCAACATCATGGCAGTAAATCAATTTTTAAAAGGCATAAACCCATAAAGAGCTACAAAATAGTGGCAACACGATTTTAGAAAGTGGAAGGCAGATGGACAGGGATAACCAACTCACAAATGGGAGAGAGAGCTCAAGTCTCAGCCAGTAATGAGGAGAACCAGGAGAAGGCGGACTTACAGCAGGAACCTCAGAAAAAGTAAAAGTTTGGGCGCCAAATAGTTATGAAATCCAGGGTGCATTTGTGCTTTGAAACAGCAGAACTAGGTGAAAGTGTCAGGAGATTTATTGTTGTGATAGCAAATTGAACTAAAATAACCGTACAAAAATTAAAAGTTTCCATAATTTGGCTTTCCATTATCGCCCTGGTGTGAAGTTCATCAGTAACCAAGAACCAACCTTTTACTCTGAGATTCAATCGACATCTCTGTTTCACTCATAACAGGAGCCAAAGACAATGAGCTATTTGGCAAAAAAAAAAAAAAAAAGCTTCAAGGAAGGAATTGATCAGGGACCTCCTGTCATCTGGCCTAATATTCCCCTGTAAGAAGGAATACAAAAATTAAGACACTTAACTTTCTTACTTCAATTTTTAAAATTTCTCCTGAAGAGATCTATGTGCCTTAATTGGAGCAGTTAGAGAAATTGGAAGGTAATATCCATTGGTCCTCATTCATACATCGAGAGGACCTCATCCAGAAACTGGTAGTGGCCAAGGATCCTGTCTTCCTTCCCTTTCCACTGCTGACCTGTACTTGGACAAAGCAAAAATCCTGGATAAGCACTGCTGCACATGGTGTACACTATGGAGGCTGTGGGCGGTGTTAGCAAATCCTTCTGGCTGAAGCCATAAAGCCTCTTGGTTTGTCTCATTGGCATTATAAATATCACTTTCCTCTTCATTTATCTGCCCCTTATATCTTATTTCTCAATTATATCTGAATTTATAGAACAGGAAAGGGAGGATTTGTATCCTTTATAATCTCCAAAATTTCAAAAGTGGAAGACAACAAGAAACAACAGAATATCCAGTAAATAAAGAATACAATACAAAGTAATGACAACAACAACAACAAAAGAACTACATATAAGAACCACATGTAATAAAAAGAATATATGCCATGCATATGAGGAGGTTTAATATTCAGGGAAAAGTAAGTGTTCTTAGAAATAAAAAATATGGACACAGAAATTTGAAACTCAATAGTAATATTAGAAGATAATGCTAAATATATATGATAAAGAGACAAAGTATCAGATAATGAAAAACAGAAAAAAAAGAAGACTGATCCATTAGGTACATTAAAAAAAGAAAAGATGGAAAGGAAACCATTGAAGAAATAAAATGAGACAGTTTTACATACTGTGGGAACACTAAGTTCTAGATTAAAAGAGCCTAACAATATGTTCTGCAGTGCATGAAACACACACACACACACACACACACACACACACACACACACACGATTTCAAAGCATTCTAGCCTTCTCTACACCATCAGTCAGGCCATGGGGATTCAGTGTCACACTGTCTTATGAAACAGCTGGATCCTGGATCTTGCAGAATCTCCTGCTCCTTTTGGTTTCTATCCTCAAATGGACATGCTAGTCTATCCATTGAGTTGCTGCTGGTGAGAGCCATCAGCAGCCTAGTTGCTATCTCTTTTCTTCCTTCTTCATAGATCCCGATGCTAGGCAGGACTTGTGGCTATGGTCTTATTCCCATCACTTATATTTGTGTTTCAAAGGGAATTATCACTTTATCTAGTTTGTTGTAAATGCTGGTGATGAGTCCTTAGTTTTCCCTTACTGCTTCTTTGTTTTTATGGAGGAATTTTAAAATATTAAATATATATGTATATCTCCTATAATATATATATATATACATATATCCCATAGCTTTTATTGTGCCAGAATCTTCTTTTTGTAGATTCATTTTTCAAATTTTTAGATATTATACATGTATAAATCAGCAGCATAAAATAGCACTGATTATTAGCTCAAAGTTCTATAAGTCAGAAGTCTGGCATGGCTGATTTCGTACATGAAGGATTTGGGGAAAATCTCCTTCTGAGCCCACTCTTTTATTGGTATAACTCTTGCAGTTGTGGGACTGAAATCCCAATTTCCTTTGTCTGCAAACTGAGAGCTGCTGTCCATCCAGGATGCCACCTATCGTCTTTGATACATGGTACCCTTCATCTTTTAGCCATTTAATCTTTCCTGTGCTTTGCATCTCTGGTTTTCTTTTCTTCCACCATTTACAAAAACCTCTCTATTTTCAAATGGCTTATGTGATCAAATTATGCCCAAATGAACTTGGTGTGGTGGTGCATTTCTGTAATCCCATTACTTGGGAGGCTGAGACAGGAAGATCATATCATAGGTCTGTGGTCACCCTCAGCAAGTTATTGAGGCCCTCTGCAACCTAGTGAGACCCTGTTTCTAAATAAAAAAATAGACTAGGTGTGTAGCTCAGCGGTAGAATGACCCTGGGTTCAATCCCAAGAACCACATAACACAACCTATTCATAGGAGTCAAATTTATATTTAAAGTCTCCAGGCTGGGTGCAATGGAGCATGCCTGTAATCCCTGTACTTGGAAGGCTGAGACAGGAGGATTTCTGTTTCAAGGCCAGCCTCAGCAACATAGTGAGACTTTCAGTAAAAAAAAAAAAACAACAAAAATTTAAAAAATAAATAAAAAGGGCTGGGAGTTTTGCTCAGAAGTAGAATGCCCCTGGATTTAATCCCCAGAAACACACACAAAAAAAGAAAAATTGCCCAGGATGATACAGGCTATGTATACTGGGGACATGAATAGGAATTCTTGCTGGCCATCTTGGAGTTCTGCTTGCCATGTTTCCTCTTCAGACTTTGGAACCAAAGAAAATAAAAATTAAGCTAATGGCTATGAAACTGTCAACTCCATTTCTGATGAAGCTGATTGGAGAATGTCTTTGGACTGTGGCTACATGGACTTACAGACATTCCTGCACCAAATCAGACCACTTTGCCCTCCCTGATCCCTGACATCATGTACAACTTCAGGCCTCTCTGGCGGAGGAAGAACCCGCTTGATAAACTAGCTCATGGCACAAGAGTAAATCAAGATGCACCTTTTCTGCAGCCAGGCAGATCTGGGAGGAAGAGACCAGAAAAAAAAAATGTTGAAATTGAAGCATTCAGATTCATTTCTTTTTTCAAAACTCACCAACTGAATAACAGACTTCCCCTGCCATAAGGAGAAATGTGTAATAGGCAAAGAGAGATTGTTTACTCCATGACAAGTGCCCTCAAGTGAAAATACAAGACTAAGAAAATGTAATTCCCTGTCTTTCTTCCAACACCTATCATTTTTGTCTGATTGGCACTCCTATAGTCTCATCCCAAATCTTTTCCTTCTGGGTCTCTATATAATAAATTCCTGAATAATTTAGGTGAATACAGGATACAATCATTGAGGTGCAACACAATATTTTGACATTCTGATACATACTTCCGAGTACATGGTGAAATAAAACAATGGTTTTGTCCTTTAAAAAGGCAATAGACAAAAAATCTTTATAATGTACTAGTATGATTGGGAAAGCACACAAATGCCTAGAATTCAAAGTAATCTAATGCACATAAAATGGGGAAAGTATGGACAGAAAACTCTAGGAATTGAAAGGAGGGAGTGGGATCATTCAATTCAGGGTGGGAAGGGGTGGCCATCTAGGAAAGATGGGAAGTGGGGCAGTTAGAAATGGAAATGAAAGTCACAAGGAAGGTGAGGTTTGGAGAGGGATCCAAACAAAGGGACTGAGATCTGAAACCTGCCTCCTATGGTCTTAGATGACTGGAGGTAGGGGTTGAAAGGTCGTTTGAAGCCTTATATGATTCACATCATGACTGTTCTTAGTCCCTGTTCTGTTTATCTCAGACCTTAAAAGTGGTCAGTGGTCTACAGCTCAACTGTAGAATTTCTCTTTTATAACTATGTATTTTAAAATTGAGGAAGCTTTTCATATTGAAGTGGAAGACATATATTACGACTTATTGTCAGAATAATATTTTACTTTGGTGTATAAAGAACCACACAAACTTAACAACATGGAGATCACAGAAACTGCAACCGCTTCAAGCTCAGGATGTCCCAAAGTGAGACTCTGCATTCACCCTGAAACACATGCGTCCTCTGGCATTCCTTTATGTCAATATCATTAAATGTAACTAGTCCTACAAAGAGAATTCTGGAAGTCATCTTTCATTCTACGTCACCAACCAGTGACGAAGTCTTTATTTACTCAAACTCTAGAAACTTTGTTGAATTGATTTCACTCTTCATCTTCATACTCTTTATTAAGACCTTTAACATCTTTGAGATGACTAGAAATTATCTACCCAGTCTTATCAATTCTCTTGTCAATTCTCCCTCTAATCTGGTGATAAAGGGACCTTTCTGAAATATCAAGCATCACGCTCAATATCAGTAGCATCATGCTTCATGTTAATTAAGTTAGCCTACAAATATCCATTAAAATTTTTCTGTGTGTCAAACCACACTGCACTATTAGCTGGTGGGACCCTGGACCCATTAAAAACATTTTATATATAAAAAGTACGTATAGTATAGCATACCACACTTATAGTATAGCATATAAAGTACTTTCATCAAAAACATAAGAAAAGGATATGGAAATACATCAAATAATGACACAATTTGTCATGCTAAGATATTCAGTTTATATTATTTAGGTAATAGTTTGTCAGCAAAGGACATTAAGAAATGTATGCTATAAATTCAATTTAACCTCCAGCAGCTCTGTGGCTGAAAGGAACAGGATGCATACCAATATATTTCTTTTTTTCTGGGCACAAAAGAAACATTTTCCTAGTGGCTCTTACAGTTAGGTTGAGATGATGTGATTGTTTTCTGGATAATGGGAAATCGGCTGAAGGGGTTTATGCCAGCTCTACTCAGAGAGTGGTATGTGGGATAGTGCCTGTTCTTACTGGTCAAAAACAATGTAAGTATTGAAATTGAAAGTAGGAATTTAGAAACTTTTATCACAATTTCATCATAATTTGATGTATTTCTATAACCTTTTGTTACTTTTCTGGTTAAAGTAATTTTATGCCTATTGAATCTAAAAATTCAGAAAGGGACTTATATAGTATGCACATTTCATTTCATTGTTTCTAGTAAATCATTAAGAATTCCCTATATCTGTATTACATACACCCAGTCATTAAAAAAAAAACATGAGTTTGTTCCATTTTCTCACTCTCTTACCCTCTCTGAGCCAGGGAAGAACTCTAAAGGGGTAGAACTAGAAGATGGAAGAAGCTTAGATTGCCAAGTCCACAAATTAGAGGAAACGATCAAAAAGAGTCATATGACCAGCAGTGAACTTTTCATGAATGAGTATTAAACTTTGATTGTGCTATCCCACTAATATTGGGGATATCTTAGGGTAACCAGCATTACATTCTCTGACAAATGGCCCAAAAGAGTTTTCACTCTATAACCTCAGCAGTTATCCAGGCTCATATAAAGTCATACAGACCAACCATTTCCACATTTGGATGGCTTCACCACGGTTGGTACTTTAATCAGCACTTGAAAAATATTCAGCCAATTATAATTGAAGAACTGCCTAAGTTCTCCTTATTGTCTCCCTTTGAATATATCATTCTGAATCAAGATGCAATAGCATTCAAAACCTAATTTATTTTAATAACTCAGTACAAAAAATAAATTTAAGGTTTCTGAGCATTAAAATATATGATAAATCTATGGTTATTAAAATATGCTGAAAAGATTCTAAAAATGGGAAATAAAAAGAATGGGGTCGTTAATAACATCTTAGTACATATTCAAATTTAATATATAATGTTAATAAAGGCATTTCGAAATGGTGAATACAAATAATACATTTAAGACATTATGTTGGGATCATTATTTAGCCATTTGGGTAAGGAAAGAAATCTGAGACATTACTAGAATTATGCCTAACTATTTTAATATAAGATTTAAACATAAAAGGTCCAGGAGTAAATAAAAGTGCCTTGCTTTTTAAAATCTTGGCATGGACAAGAGCTTTCTAAGCATAATCCCAACAGAGAGTGGAGAAATACTAAAGTATAAGACCTCACAGGCATCCTAGTCACCAGGGAAACATGAAGAATCCAGGAGCAACATAAGGAAGAAATAAGAAGGGACAATTTATAGATTAAATAAAAATAGACCCCCCCAAAACCTGTAAATATTTTTCTGACTGCATCAGAACTTACATTTCATGAAGGCAGGAATTGTCTACAGCCTTTTCATCAAGGGATCCTTGATGTAATTTTAGTTCAGTTCCCAGTATACATTTATTTAATAAGTCAGAGACTGTCTTATTGACAGCACTGATTAAGCAATAGATCAATATTTAAACAAATACACATCAATCTGCTATCTTCTATTTTTGCTTATTAGGTTAGCATGGTTAATAAAAACATGTTGATATACAGTGCCAACTTACATTTTCTGAATAAAATCACTCTGTAAATTTAAAATATTGCTACCTGTTGATTCAAGTTTCTTAATTACAGGAATTCATTCAGAAAATAAAAGTATCAACAACACAAAGATATCTATTTGTTTTATAAGCTTGGGTAAATTACATAAAAATACTTTTGAAAAGATCATTATATGGGAAAGGAACAAGAACTAGATGAAGTGGAATTCCAGATGGAGAGAACTATCTAGAAAGAGACTGATGATGGTTGCCACTGCATGGTTGTTTCTTGGGAGCAGTTCTGCCCATTTGCTAAGTATTGAGCCAAGAAGAGAGACTACTATGGAAAGAGTAACTACCAAAGCTTTCAGTGATGACAAAATGATAAAAAAAAACTACATTAAAAACTTGGGACACTTTAAACATATTCCTTGTTTTCGCCACAGAATATTTACTGGTGCTGCAGTGAGGTTGGGGAGATAAGACTGACAGTTTTAAAAGACAGAATGAAGTTATCCACATCTCATTTTACTTAGAAAAATAAAAAGATCTTCCAAAGAAGGGTCAACCTTCAACATTGCCATTCTGTTCCAAAGACATTTTCAATTTTTGAAGCTCTTTTGAAATGGGAGGTGACATTTATGAGCTGGAAACCCCTGAAAGTAAGGAACAAGTCTCTCCAATTTTCAGGGCCAAGGAAACAAATACCCCAAGTCTTTAAATAAACAATTTGGGAAGGATAATTCCATAGGAACACAATTAAGACAGAACTGGACTGAATCTCTTCAGACTAACATCAAATTAAATGCAGCTAAAAATTTAATCAAACTAAGCCATCAGATCCTCAGTCTGTCTGCATAACAATAGCAAAGGAAACAAACTCTGATGAAACATAGAGGCATTTAGGGCTCTTTTACATATAATGTCCGGCACATCAACAAAAATTATTAGACATATAAAGAGGCAGGATGTCTTAACTGATTGAAACAAATATGAGATTATGGAAACCAACCTAAAAAGCAGGTAACGGAATGAAAACCTATAGCCTGCAGGCCAAAGATTGTCCATTGCTTCTTACTGTAAATAAAATTGTTTTGGAACAAAACCAAATTTGTTTGTTTACATATTGTTTATAGCTGTTTTGTGCAATAACGGCAAGTAAAGTAATGATGATAAAGGTCATATGGCTCAAGAGACCAAAGTATTTACTCTATGACCCTTTACAGAATGAGTTTTCAAATTCCAAAGTACAGACTAGAGCTAACAGGTAGGTATTGCAGCATAAGCATTAATAATATTTTAAAGAAACTAGAGCATACATAAGTACTTGCTACTGCCATCCCGTTAATTGTTTTCTGATGGTTTTGTAGTTTCTTTCTTCCTCTCATGCTGTCTTCCTTTGTGATGTGCTATGTATTATTTTTGTAGTGCTATGTTTTGATTCCGTTATGGTTTTATTTTATATACTGTAGGTCTGTTTTTTTGTGTTCACCATGAGGCTTACATAAATCATCTTAGGATTATAACAGTCTATTTTAAACCGATAAAAATATATATTTAACCCCATTTACATCTTTTATATATTATATTTCTATTAACAAATTATTGTCACAATATTAATTTAATACCTGTATTTTTTAACATTTATGCTGGAGTTAAAAGTGACTTGCATTCAACTGTTACAGTATTAGAGTATCCTGAATGTGACTATACTCTTACCTTTACAGTGAGTTTTATACTTTCATATGTTTACATGTTGTTAATGTCTCTTCATTTCAACTGGAAGAACTCCCTTTAGTATTTTTTGTAAGGCAGGTCTAGAGGTGATGTACTCTCATGGCTATTATTTCTCTGACAGTGTCTTTATCTCTCTGATTTTGAAGGACAGTCTGGCCAGGTACAGTATGCCTGACTGACACTTGTTATTTCTTTCAATAGCTTGAATATAACATTCTATTTTCCTGATCTATAAGGTGTTTGTTGAGAAATCTGCTGATGGTTTTATGGAGGAGGTATCCTTTCTTTTTCTGATGAACTGGTTTCTCTTGCTGCTTTCAAAATTCTCTATTTTCCTTTGACTTTTGAGAATTTGATTATAATGTGTCTCAGTGAAGATCTCTTTACACTTAATCAATTTGGAATTCTTCAGACTTCATGGATCTGGATGTTCAGTTTTCTCTGCAGATTTGGAAACTTTTCTGTCATTATTTCTTTAAATAAGCTTTTCCCTCCTCCCTTTCTCATTCTCTGCTCATTCTCAGATTCCCATAATGCATACATTCATTGGATTAACGATGTCTCATAGGTCCTGTAGGCTTTCTTTACTCTTTTTTTATTCATGTTTGTTTTAATTTGTTTGTTTTTGTTCCTCTGACTGAGCAATTTAAAATGACTCACTTTGAGCTCACTGATTCTTTCTTTAGCTTGAGTCTGCTATTGAAATTCTCTATTGAATTTTTAGCTTCAGTCATTATGTCCATCTCCAGAATTTCTATTTTTATAGTTTCTATGACTCTGCTCAATTTCTAATTTTGTTCATGTGTTGTTTTCCTAATTTCATTTAGTTGTCTATGCGTGTTCTCTTGTAGCTCATTGAGCTTCATTAAGATGAATTTGAATGCCTTCTCAACAAGTTTGTAGTCCTCCATTCCTTTAGGATCAGCCATATTTTGCTTTTTTTGGTGGTGCCATGTTTCTTTGATTACTTGTGATTCTTTTTGTTGTTGTTAGTGGTGGTGTTTTCACATTAAAGAATTAGGTACCCATTATAGCCATTACAGAGGAGCCTAACAGGGTTTGTGGGTGAACTTTCCATTTGATACCTTGAGAGAGCAGGCCTGGTACCTACCAATGAGTGTGCAGGCTTGGTAACCACAGACATGTAAAGGATTATAAGGGAGTGCTGTGAAGTAATATACCAACAAACTGGATAACCTAAAAGAAATAGATGTATTTCTGGAAACACACAATTTAGCAAGATGGAAACATGAAGCAATGGAAAATCTGAACAGAACAACAGGAAGTAAGGAAATTCTATCAAAATCTCCCTATAAAAAATATTCTCAAGCCAGGCGTGGTAGCGCATGCTTGTAATCCCAGTATTTGGGAAGCTGAGACCGGAGGATCACAGGTTCACGGCCAGCCTCAACTACTTAGTGAGGCCCTCCACAACTCAGTGAGACCCTGTTTCAAAATAAAGAATAAAAAATAGGACTGGGGGTGTAGCTTGGAAGTAGAATGCCCCTGGGTTCAATTTTCAGTACCACACACACACACACAACACACAAAAACAATTCTCAGGATCTGATGATTTCACTGGTGAATTCTATCAAATACTCAAAGAAGAATTAATGTCAGTATTTCTTAATGTTTTCCAAAACTTGAAAAAGAAGGAATACTTCCAAATCCATTTAATAAGGCTAGCACCAACTTGATACCAAAGCCAAACAATGACACCAAAAAAACAAAAAAGAATTACAAACCAGTATCCTGATAAACACGGAAGCAAAAGTGGCCAACAAAATACAGTACATTCAAAATACGTCTTTCAACATGATCAAGTGGAATTTATCCCAGAGAGGCAAGGATGTTTCAAAATATAAAATTTAATACATGTGAAAATCACATTAACATAATAAAATAAAAAACTATATGATAATTTCAATTAAGAAGTACAAATGTTACTTAACAAAATTCAATGTTGTTTCAAGATTATAAACTCAAAATATTCAGTTTGGAAAAAATGTACCTCAACATAATGAAGGCTATATATGAAAAGCTCACAGCTAAGGTCCTAGTCAATTGTTAAAAACTGAGAGTTTTCATTCTCAGATCAGGACAAAACAAGGATATCTTCTATTACCATTCTATTCAAGATGTATCAGAAGTCCTAGCCAGAGCAATTGGACAAGAAAAAGGAAAAGGCAGTGCCAAAAAATGGAAAGGAAAAAGTCAAGTTGTTTCCACTTGCAGATTACATTATTTTATATATAGAAATTTTTAGAGATTTCACCAAAAATATTTGTTGTAACAAATAAAAATAAATAAAGTTACAGGGAAAAAAGTTAACATAAAAATGTTGTTTCTGTACATTAACAAGGAATAATCCCCCCAAAAATCAAGAAAACAATACTGTTTACAATACCTTTACAAAGTACTTAACTGTAAAGTTACCAAGGTTAAAGACCTGTACACTGAAAACTATAAATATTGGTGAAAATTTGAAGTAAATACAAATAAATGGAAAGATATCCTATGATCATGGATTTGAGGAATTACTATTATTAAAATGTCCATACTACACAAAATGATCTACAGATTCAAAAACCTAAAATTTGCATGGAACCACAGTGGACACTAATTAGCCAGAACAGTCTTAAGAAAAAGAACAAGGCTAGAGCTGCAACACTACCTAATTTCTAATATACCACAAACTAACAATAATCAAACAGCATGGTATCAGCATAAGAATAGGCATATAAAGCAATGGAACTGAATAAGAAGCCCAGAAATAAATATACACATTTATAACCAATTAATCTTTCACAAAGATGTCAAGAACATAAAACAGATATAGAACTGTCCCTTCAGCAAACAGTGTTGGGGAAACTATATTTACATGCAGAAGAATGAAATTGGAATTTTCCTCATATAAAATTCATTTCAAAATTGATTTAAGACTTAAACATAAAATATGGAACTGTAAAACAAGTAGTAGAAGGAATAGAAAAAATATTTATTCACATTGGTCTTGGCAGTTTAAAAAATAACTTCAAAAGCACAGGCAACAAAAACAAAAAATAAAAATAGAAAATGGGATTATATCAAACTAAAAGGCTTTCCTGCAGCCAAGAAAACAGAGTGAAGATACAACTTATGAATTGGAAGAAAATATTTGAAAACCATATGTATTATAAGGGATTCATATGTAGAATATGTAAGGAAAATAACTCAACAGCAAAAAATAAATACCCACATAATTTGATTAAAAGACAAAACACCCAAGTAAACATATCTTAAAATAAGACATACAAATAGCTAACAGTTATATGAAAAAATGCTTGCCATCACTAATCATCAGGGAAATGTAAGTTAAATTACAAGAAGATTACAATTCATATCTCTTTGAATGGCTATTTTTTTAATGGCTATTTTTGAATGGCTATTTTTATCATTTTTTTTTTTGCGGTACCCTGGATTGAACCCAGGGGCGTTCTACCTCCAAGCTACACCCCCAGCCCTATTTTTTAATACTTTATTTTGAAACCGGGTCTCACGAAGTTGTGAAGGGCCTCACTAGGTAGAGAGAGAGAGAGAGAGAGAGAGAGAGAGAGAGAGCTGAGGCTGGCCGTGAAACAGGATCCTCCGGTCTCCACCTCCCAAAGTACTGGGATTACAAGCGTGCACCACCACGCCCGGCTTTTTGAATGGCTATTAATAAACAGACAAAAGGAAAGTGTTGGGGAGATTGTAGAGAAAAGAAAACTCCCATAATGATCAATATGCAAATAGTATAGAAATTCTTCAAAATAAAAAATATAGAATTACCATATTATTCAGCAATCCTACTATTGGGAATACATATATATACACACAAAGGAAATAGAATTGTTGTTTAAGTGGACATTGGATGGTCTCCATATAAAGGCAGAACTTGAGAAAGACTGTGAGCTAAAGTGAACAGCAGTTTGAGATAGAGAAATTTGTTGATAACATTCCTAAGAAAGTTCATAGGGTAGCATGAGGCATGGAATACATATTAACAGAACAGTGAAAAACTGATAATGATTTATACTCAGAATTGAATAAAAAGATAAAGAGAGCTCATTTCCCCAAAATATGGCAAATGTAAGAAATAAATATTCCTCACTTTGGAAAAATACAAGAGAAATGGAAGACACAGGATAGAACTTTATTTTTGTTATAGTAAGAGTCAAAAGAGTGATTTAGTAACAGCTTTAGGAATATAGGTAAAGTGTTTTACCATAAGAAGTGGGATCCAGAGAGCATATTATTGTTGGAAGATTCCAGAGGGAGAAGAGAAAAATGAAGTAGAGTCAAAGGAGAAGAGATAGGGATATAGGAAAAGTGAATAAGCAAAGGAACTGCAGTATTATAACCAAAGATAACTGGGTTTCTAACAATATCTTAATCCCTGTGAGTAGGCCTTGATTATTGTTTGTGGGCTACATTTTTCAATATAATTAAACAATGGTGACACATACTGATGATGGTAAACATGTGGACAGGGAGAGATAATGAGAAGTATTGCTCTTCTCTCGTAATATACCTCCAATCTTATCCTTAAAAGACCTCAGTTACTGACATCTGGAATATGTATTGGAGATCACCTCTTCCCAGGATGAATCTATGAGAAATCTCCTAAAACACCACTGGAAATTAATCTTCCAGTCTCTTCTTGAGCACCCCAAGCAATGGAGAACCGGTTACTTCACGCAACTGGCCTCTTTAATTTCAAACAATTCTGTTAGAAACTTCTTTCTAATCTTGAGTCCACATCTGTTCCCATATAATTCCCATATATTACTCCCACTCCTGCCTGCTGGAGCTGGAGGAAGCCTGTTTCCTGTTCCACATGACAGCACATCAAATATTTATTGACAGTTCTCATGTCATCGGTGTTTTCTACAGGCCAGACTCCCTCAGGTCCTAGCTGTCTCAGAATCAATCGAGTATGGCAACACAGATGATGTATCCTTCATTTTCAAAGCCACTAACACCTGTTTCAGACACTAAATGGCAGTAAAATAAATAACATCCTGGTCAACCTTTACACCTGGGGTTCCCTGGCATATAATAAGACAGGTCTGCATATGGAGAAGCAAATGATTCATCTTCAAAGTCATATCACTGCACTGATAGTCGCGTGTTGCACCTCTGCTGTTCAGACTGCACATGTACATCCCACTCCATGTGTATATTGGTTTTAAAGAACCGTAAGTTTGGCTTCATGACTGGTAACTACCCATTACAAAACACTCATTTTTGAGCATTGTAAGTCAAGTGAACTGAACCCTGAAATGGAAAATGTGTCTGGAGATCACATTCTGTCACAAAGTAAAGTTACTTTTAAACTTCACATTTCTTCCTTCAAAAAACTTGAGAATAAATCATTTCTTAAGAGGACTCAAATGATTTAAAATTTCCCCTGTTGATTTCAGAAGTGGCCTCTGGACTCACGGGAATCAGGAAAGGGTAAGGGAAACATCTCACTAGTGACATGAAACATCCCTGTGCACTGGACAGTGTGGTGGTCAGTGGCTGTTGCTCTTTCTGCTTTCACTACCAGCACGGTTTATCACCACAACATGCAACTCGTGCACGACCAACCAGGAGACTCCAGGTACCTTCTCTGAGCTGAGTGCTATGTTTGATGATAGCTGGACACAGCAGGTATGGATGTCATTGTCCCTTCTTGAAAGATTTTCCAACATAGTTGAGAAGACTAAAACTTCAGCATGACTAATGTAGTCAAGCATAGCATGCATGAAAGAATGCATAGTGGATTAAGATAAATATCTACATGCGCACTTAATAATAGAGCTACATGTAAGCTTGGACTTTGCTATATGTTGGCAACATGGTCCTTGACCAGTCACAAAACTATTTTTTTTTTGCAGTACCGGGGATTGAACCCAGGGGCATTCTACCTCCGAGCTACACCCCGGCCCTATTTTTTTATACTTTATTTTGAAACTGGGTCTCACGAAGTTGCGGAGGGCCTCACTAAGTAGCTGAGGCTGGCCGCGAACCCGGATCCTCCGGTCTCTGCCTCCCAAGTACTCTGATTACAAGTGTGCACCACCACGCCCAGCCAGTCACAAAACTTTTATAAACCTGTAGCAGGAGCAGAATAGTGAGTTTTGTATTGCAATATAAATGGTCACTTCTCCAATCATTTTACTTAACTTCAAAATGCTATGGGATATCACAGAATTCTCTCTCTTCTCAAGTTAAGTCTTTCTCTAGATTTTCATAACACCATATTCTTCTGGTCCCTCTATTCCTTTGGCTATTCTTTCACAGTGTATTTTCCATCTCTTCCAGATTTCTCAAATTTGGACTATTCCATGACTTGGTCCTATGGCATCTTTATATAATCTATAAGCCCTAAAGTATACCTCCAGATCTCATCTCCTCCTTAAGTTCTAACACTTTGTCTAATTATATTCTTTACATATTTTACTTGAATGTATAATAAGTATCTCAAGCTAAACATATGCAACTGAGAAAAAATTGATATTTCTACCTTAAAATCCCTTATACTTTCACTTTCAGACAATATTGTGCTATCCACAGTGTTCTTAGATACAATGGTATAGGCATAATCCTCATCTCCTCCCTACATCCATTCTACCAGAAATTCCTTTTGACAAGACTCCCAAAATATATCCTACATCAGTTAGCTCCCTTCTCTTCCACTATTACCTTCTCAGTCCTAGTCCTGAATAATCTTATCTAACCTGAAGTAAATATTATTACTAGTCTCCTTTCTTCCACTCTTGCCCCACACAATCTATTTCTCACACTTCAGATAGACTAATCTTTTACAAAAGTTAATTTGGAGGTAGGTGTGATGGCACATTGTAATCCCAATACTTGGGAGACTGAGACAAGAGGATCACAGGTTTGAGGCCAGCTTCTGAACCTTAGCGAGACCCTGTTTCAAAGTAAAAATAAATAAATAAATCAAAATATAAAGGGCTGGGTGTGTAACTTGGGGGTAAAATGACCCTGATTTCTATTCTCAGTACTAAAAAGAAAAAAAAAATAATTTGGATAAGGATAAGGTTATTCCTTTGCCTAAAACTTACTCTGATGATTTTTCATTGTATGCTAAGAAAGCAAATCAAACTCCTCATATTACCTATGAGGCTCTATATTACATGGCCTCTGACCTCAGCTCCTGCAACAGTTTGCACTTTTCAGCCATGCTGACGTCCTTGAACACGGTGGGGCTTGTTTGGCCTTGGGTCCTTTGTATTAGCTTCCCTCTGCATGCAACTGTGCCCTACATCTATCTCCTCATGGCTGCGTTCTTCTTGACATCCAGGTTGCTACATCTGAGAACCCTTGTGTGTAAAATGTATGTGGCAGCCATGAGAATGCTCCTATCAGACTCCCAACCAGAGAGAAAATAATGGACCCAGCTGTTGCACTTTGGTACCCATGGCTGTGTTTGCATCAAAGACATGCCCTCGCAAGCCAATGACCAAGTTTGGTAGGGATGCTAAGACACGCCCATTGTTAGGAGACTCAAGATCCCCATGATAGCCTTCTTTGTATGAAGACTCAAAATGGGCATTGCCGAACCTTAGGCTGCACAACAGTCTAGCACTTTCACCCCACCTCCCTCTCTCTTCCACTCAGGTCACACGCCAGCTGTCCTGGCATCCCCATGCCCCTCCCTATTTTCTCCCACACAGACACTTTCCCTAGTAAAAACCCTTCCCCTCTTACATCCTTTCTCATGTCTGCTTCTTGGCAGATCCAGATTAAAGTAACATTGATGTATGCTCCTGTGACATTAATGGTTTTGAAAAATGTGCAGGACTGATGATAACTCAAAAATTATTTATATGGTTGCTTCATTTGACCCCCATAGCAACACTGTCCTCATTTTATGCATGAGAATCGGAGGCTGGAGAAGAATAAATAGCATATGTTAAGAGTCGCAATAAGCAAGTATGAAAGAAGAATTTGCCTTCGAACTCCAAATTCTCTCCATCATGTCTATCATATTCCCTCCTCTCTACCAAGGAGGGGTTCAGAGATGACTACAAAGACTGAAAACATCACCAGATAAGTATCCAATTCATGCTCCGAGGGTCTGTACTTTGGTTGTGACTGACCCTTGGGTTATGCATGTATTTAGGAAAGACAGAATGCTTAGCATTTTTATTATACATGACATTCCTCTCTGGCAGTAACACGTACACTCTTTACATTATGCAAATGCATTTCCTTCTGGCCTCTCATTATTTTCCTGAATCAAGTCTACCAAAGGTCAATGTCTTTGTCAGCAATAGGGTGCACGCTGGCAGTGTGACGTGACAAAAGCTCCGGCCTGTTAGCAGTCGTTGTCAGCAGTAGGTTGTGATCCTTTCTCTCTGGCCCCAGCAGGGCCATGGCACTCTCCCTTCAGACCAGCCCAGAAGGAAGAATTCCCTCTTTCCTTAGTGTTTGAAAGTTGGATCCATCTGCTTCTCCAAATGCCCAGCAGAACTGCTACTGGCTGTTAGCAAGGGTCATTTTATTAAAGGGTCATTTATCAAAACTTGACTGCAAAGACTTTCTACTTCTTCACTCAGCTATATCATTCTTGCACCAACATACCTGCACCAACATTCTTGCACCAACATCTGGATTCTCGATGAAACAACAAACCCCAGAGGCCAAAGAGTGCAGCTTCCAGCTCTCAGACCCTAAAATACTCAAAGTCACAGAAGTTCTCAATAGTACCCCACACTGCATACAAGTCCTTCTGTATGAATTTTGGATAGGCATGTATCATTTCCTATTGAAAAACCTAAGTCCATTAACATAATGCCCACACAAACTTTGCACCATTTTTACCAGTACAAGTTTTCTGTTAAATTTTATATTTATGTGTATTCTCACTCGATATGCAGGCATAGCGGGAAACTATTTGTTGAAAAAAAAATTAAGGAGAGAAAAAGATGCTTGCTGTCAAAATAATAGGAAAAGTGCCATACATTTAAAGGATGAATACACGGCATGGTTTTAAAATATTGAGACTGATTTCAAGTATAGTTTACACATACTTCCTTATGGATCTTATTCTTTTTTCTTAATGCATATCAACTAATAATTTTATTATATTTGCTAAGTCTAGAGGACACACTGTGATTTTATTCAAAATCTGGTAGAAACTGTGAAATGTCACTATTCTAAAATTATAATAAATTCAGTGTTCTAATGAAATTTTATATGAAAGATAATTCATTCATATTGCATTCTCTTTTGCAGAAAAACTGAAATGCAAAGAGGAGAGTTAAGTTTTCTAAGGTGATAAAACTAGTTTCTGAGAAGGGATTTGAATCCAGATTTGCTGGTCCTTAATTCATTTCTTGCTCTGTACTCATCTTGAAAATATTTGACCACTATGATATATTCTAATTGTATGTGTATGTGTGTGTGTGTGTGTGTGTGTGTGTGTGTGTGTATGTGTGTGTGTGTGTGTTTTGCTGGGGGTTGAACCGAGGGACATTCTACCTCTGAGCTATAGCCCGAGCCCTATTTTATTTTTTTAATTGTAAACAGGGCCTCACTAAGTTGATGCCAGCCTTACTAAGTTGCTGAGGCTGGCTTTGAACCTGTGACCTCCTGTCTTAGCCTCCTAAGTACTGGGATTACAGGGGTGTGCCACCACATCCAGCTCTAATTGGTTCTTCATAATCAGTTTGTATCCTGTTGACCATGGAAAGATGGCTATAACTTGAAAGCATTGTTTTTTGTTTTGATTTGTTTTGTTTTGTTCATTTGTTTGAAGGAGGTAGAGCTTGAGTTAATTTTTAAGAATGGGTAAGATTTATGCACACCAAGAGAAGAAAAATGGTTTTAGGAATGGTCCCCGAGGAGGATGGTGGGGAAGCATTTGAGGGATAGAAAATGTCAACATATACAGAAGAGAGGTTGGCAACAAAAACTGGAAAAGTCAGGAGTACCAAATGTGGGACTCTCAGAAGTTTTCTGGAGATGAGATGCTGACTAAGTACAATGGATGGAAATGGGAGCTGAGGGCACATAGTCTAGGCACAAGAAACTCTGACAATGAGAGAGAATCTATAACATTTGTAAGAACCTGAATTTCTATCCAGCTTTATATATGACACATATCAGCAGTCAGAATTTGCATACTCTTACTGTACTCAGTGGTAGAAGCAATTCCCTGTGGCTTCTAAAAAAAAGCTGGTAGACATGTGGGAAGGTGATTTTTCTAAGAGGCAGGAAGCACTGTCTGAGCAATAACATATATGCAACACAGGCTCAGGAACCATGACCTTGACTTCCAAAAATGTTCCAGAATATGGTCCTGGGTGATACAGAAGTAGCATAGAATGGAACAATGAAGGAGGGATGCTGAGGGCCAGGAAAGTGAGCATGGGCTACTCTTAGAACAGGAAGGAAAACAAACTGATCTAGTCAAAAAGAAAGGGAACTCGAGGCATCCACACACCAGAGATGAGTATAAGAAGAAGTGGGGGAAAAGAAAAAAAAAACTCATCTCATCTTTCTTCTTTCCCTGGTTCTACTTCCCACTTCTCACTTCTGCATAATTCACACACCAGTGAGTGGTCATGTACCACCATTAATTTAGAGTAGATTGGTCCCAACCAAAGCATGAGGTTTAGAAGCAGATGCAGCTCCACAAAACTCAAGAGCCCACAAATACCATTTTCTAGCATAAAAGATGTGGTTTTAGCATAAAATATGTGGACAATCATCAAAACCCACCTACATCTTCATATCCAGTAGGAGGTAGACAGTTACTTAGGGATTTAAATTGGTATATGAGCACCATAAAGCAGGAGGAAATCCAATATATACTCCAGAACCCAATTACAAGGTAGTAAGGTTCAATTTACATAAATACATGGATTAACTGATCTGAGAATGGGGTTCAATTGTCACCTTTGGGAAAATCAAATCTGTCATATTAATAACAAGAGTATTAAGATGATCCTGCTATTCAAATGCTAATCACAATAAGGGCTTTTCTATGTGTTATCAAGCAAAATAAAACATTTTTCTAATAGAAAGATTCTGCAAACTTCATAATACTTCCAGGACCTTATTAAAAGTGCTCACACATTTAAATAAAATTAAATGCCAGCCTCATAACCCCAGGCAGACCTCTCTTCATGTGAGGTAGCTTTCCCCCAGAGGCACATTTGAACGACCATACATGGAGGTTTTCACAGTCATTTGTCTCTCATGGCATTACAGATATTGAATTCAGATTATTCATGCTGCATGAATGTAGTGGCTTAATAATCTAGAGACCATGTCCACACTTTAATACCTAATCACTTTGGTCATGTAACTATGCTGAAGAGACCTCATATTAAAAAAAAAACAAACAGAAATCTGCTGGGATAGAGAATTATTTCTAAAGGCACAGCTGTCAAGCTCTTTCACCTAAGCAGAATTATCTATCTATATTCAGAATAGGACAGCCCAGATAAGTCAGATAGTTTGGAAAAAAAATGACATACTGATTAAGCTCATAGCTCTGTACCCTAGACACATAGAAAAAAAGGCTAGTGCCTTGGTCCCAAATTGAGCTCCTTAAAGATTTGGTTCAACCTTCTAGGCTAGAGTTGAGTGTCTTGAGGTGTTCTGCAAGGTCCTGAAATCTACTGTCCTTACCGTCTGAAGTATATCAGTCAGGATCATGAACACAAGCTGTGAAATCACCATGTTCCCATGCTCCACAGTTTAACACCATAGGGCCCATTCCCACCCATGCCACAGTCCAGTCGCCTTTCAATCAGGTAGAATCTGGTTCTTTCCGTCTTGTTTTGCCACCATAGGCAAGGGCAATCTTTCAATCTCTCAGTCTTTCAATTCTCTCAATCTTCCACTGGATTATCTGTTATTTACTCAGGCAATTAGTAAGGAGCATAAATAGAGACAATAATATCATGGGAATAGAGAAAACAGGATTCATGAGCCAGTCTCTGCTACATAAAGTGCCTGGTGTGTGTTTAACTTTTAAAGGGGGATTTCATAGGATCATACAAGAATCATGGTAGAATATGTGATAAGACCTCAGAAAGAAATTATTGTTTCAAAAGGTTAATCTTAAAGACATGCGCCTCATCCATCCATTCTCCAAGTCATTTGCTTATACATTGAGGATGAGCTGGAGGTCAGCCTCTGCCACCACTTCCCCATGCCTAAGAACACCTGGTTACTAGAAGGATGTATGTGTGTGAGGGGAGTTAATAGATAAAGGAATTCAACACAGTGGAAGTGACAAAAGATATGTATTACAAAGGTTCTGCTTCCTCCAGTTTCTTTTCTTCTTCTTCTTTAGTCTCAGAAATTCCTTAGGACAACATACTAGCCCTGGGGTTGTTCCCTCTTGACTTCCCCCAGAAGATGTGAGGTCCATGAGGAAATCTTTCCATGAGGAAATAAAACATAAAAACTTTAAAACAAACTGAATGAAAACTTAAACACTCTAAATTGTCAAGTCTGTAGCAAAGATAAAAACACAAAAGTATTAATTCCCTCTAAAGTAATTATCCTCCTGAGTATTTATCCTAATGAAATCATTCAACCGAAGCAAAATATTCTATAAATCAACATGTTCATCACAGTGTTAGCTACAAGAGTAAAAAAGTGAGATACCCCAAATGCCCAATTTTAAACTGAAATCCACTTCACATGGTATCATAAACTCATTAAAATGATAGTAATTTGCTCCATAGAAATGTTTATGTCACTATTTTAAATGCAAGTAGTATTAAAAAAGACAATGAAAGGTTTCTTTTCCATAGACTATATGGAATGCATTAAATGAAGGCAATTCCCTCATTGAGGTGCTAAAATGACAGATAATTTCTTTATTCAAACATCTTTTTTTAAAAAAAATTATTTTGGTACATCAACTTCTCAGTAATTAAAACATGTATACCCTCTGTATGTGGCAGCAAAAACTTATAATTTATTTTTCATTCTGAAAATAATGTCAGTTCACAA
Source organism: Glis glis (assembly GCA_004027185.1). Classification (NCBI taxonomy): domain Eukaryota; kingdom Metazoa; phylum Chordata; class Mammalia; order Rodentia; family Gliridae; genus Glis; species Glis glis. The sequence goes on from PVJS01003261.1 coordinate 27,716, forward strand.
ATTCCCCAGCATTTATTATCTAGAATTTTCTATTTCTATTTCTCTCACTGTATTACATTTCTCTTAACAGGATCCTCCCCCAAATCTTATTTTCCTCTTGATTCACAGCACCTTCTTATCAAAGCAACCAAACTTCCTTTGGCCCCCAAGGAGCCAATCCCCGTCAATGGGAAAAGCCACAGATGCATTGGGCTAGTGTTCAGTGGCAGCAGTCATGGCTTTCAGTGTCTTTCCTAAAACCCAGAAGATCCGTAAGCTCAGGGCACCATTAACTGGGTCCTATACTCTGAGTCATACCTTAGGCAGGAAGTAAAGAATGGTCTAGAGAAAAACAACAACAACAAATATTCTCCATAGTTGACTTGAGAAATAAATGAGCTCAGGATGATCGAGTCTCTTAGCGGTGCTGTTTCTGAAGTCCACTGCTTGAGATCAAAATTTGACTCTTCCCCTTACTGATTATGGCATCAGTAAATCATAGATTTAATAGATCAATAAATCATAGATTTATTCAAAATATGTGTGCCTGAGTTATATCATCATGCAAAAGACAAGGAGAAGAGGAAGAGGAGAAACAGAAGGAGCTGCTCTCTAGTTGCACCAAACTGTGGTATTTACATACAAGTGGAATTTCACTCCGCCATAAAGAAGAACAAAATTACATCATTTGCAAGAAAATGGAATGAACTTGAGAATATTAGGCTAAGTGAGATTAGCCAATCTCAAAGAAACAAATAGTTGTATGTTTTCTCTCATCTGTGAAAGCTAGATAGAAATTGGAAAACAAGGGTTACATCAGATATAGGAGTAAAGACACCAATGGAGTGATAGAGGGATTTAGAGGAGGGAGGAGAGGGGATAGAGACATAAAGAATTTAACAGTTGAAATAATGCTATATATGTACATTAAATTACCAATGCCAATCTCAAAGACATGTATAGAGAAGGGAAGGGAGGGAGATGGAACTCAGAGGGAAATATCCCAATAGTCCTGTGCATGTATGTTCCTATCACTCTATGCCTCCATATGATGTACAATTACACTGGACCAATAAAAGTATAAAGAAGAATCAAGTAAGCTAATAAATGTGCTGTCATAGACTAGGATTTAGCAGTGTGTGTGTGTTTACATGTGTTAGTACTGTCCTCAGTAATGATTATGGTACCGAGAATGAAGGCTATGGCTCCACTTAAATATGGGAGAGACACATAGAACTGATAAGGTATACATTTCCACAACATCCTGCCTTCTTTTCTGCAAATATTACCTGCATCTCAGATGACAGGGGATCCTATTTCATATCCACTCAACCCACCCATGTTCTTGAACCCATCTTGAACATCATTTCATATTTTTCCCTTATTTTTCTTTATCTACCACCAGCCCACTTTAATGGTCTTTCTACTGGAGCTTATATTCAAGTCTCTAGTGTACTTTTAAAAAGAAAATCTTCCTTCAGACCACTTTTTTTTGTAATGGGGATTAGACCCAGGGGCATTCTAACTCAGAGCTACACCCTTGGTCCTATTTTATTTTTGTTTGAAAACAGGGTCTCCCTATGTTGCTGAGAGTCTCGCTATGTTGCTGAAGCTGTCCTTGAATCTATGGTCCTCCTGTCTCAGCCTCCCAAGTACAGCTGTGCACCTGGCTCCCAGACCATTTTTAAACCTCGAGGTATAACTGTTTCTTTCTCCTTCCACTTTCAACTAAATTTTCATGATGACATCCATCTGTTCAGGTACACTGAGTTCTCAATATACCCCAAGTACTTAGACAAGATCATTCCACTGAATCTTCTTTAACTAAAGTTATCACTGATCTTCATATCAACAAAGAATATTTTCATGACATTTGTTGTTGAACTCTTCTGCTCAATTGATACAATTGCATACTGACTTATGTCTTTCATATTTATTTTCTTCGTTATTTCATTCACAAATTATATACTCCCTTGCCTTCTATCATTTTATCATTTTACTGTTATCTATCTTTTCTTTCTCTGATACCTACTCTACCAACCACTAAAACATCAGCACCCCAATATTCTGCCATTTAAGTGCTCATTTTCTTCTTACAATAAATGCTCATTAGTCAACTCATTATACTCTTGGTTTTACCTCCAATGTTTATGCGGGTAGATTGCAATTCACAATTCCCTATGTCTTTGACCGATCCCCTGAGAATCAGACTAGAGGTAGCACAGGGCTTGGCACATATTTACAAAATAAGTATTTGTGGAAAAACAAATAAGCAATGCCTCAGACCTTCCTCACAGGCCAAAAGTACCCATGAAGTTTCAGAAGAGGAGTATAACCTCTGTATTCCAAGTCTCACCATGTGAATGACCCCAGATGCAGCCACTGACCCAAAGGGAGTCATCGAAGTTCCATCCATCTGCTTTCTGTATAATCCTCCTTCAATTTATCAGAAAAAACTGTTAATTCTACCTCTTGGTATTCCAAAATCCATTCCCCACCTACTGACTTGCCTCTGCTTCCCTAATTTAGGCTTCATCGTTTCTTGCCTGAAATATTGTAATAAAGAATCACCTCATCGACCTTACCTGTGCCTTTACCTTGCCTTCAATTCATTGTCCATTGACACCAAGAAAATTTACCTAAAACACAAGTAATGGACCTGCCATTTATTTCTCTCTTTAGAACTCTTAAAAGGCTGCGGGTTAAATAAAAGGTCCAAGTCTGATAATATTCTAGGCACTTGCAAAAGCAAATACAAACCATCTGGACTCATAACCTTCCTTTAGCCATGGCCTCAAATAATTAAAAAGGACGGTGTTTAGGGGCTCATAGTCCAAATCACAAAGCATACACAAGAAACCAAGACATCATGAATGAGATCAGACAACCAAAACAGATCATAGAATCACAGCTACAAATATTTTAACTGTGGGAATTATGACACACAGAATAAAATAATTATGCTTAATATATTCAATAGGGGGATTTTAAATGTAAGAAAACATAAAACGCCATTTTAAGAAGAACAAAATATGTGTTCCCAAAATAAAAAAAATATATATATAAATTTCAAGGTTTCTAATATATATTAATTATATATTCTAATATATACTAATATATAAATATTAGTATATATTAGAATGTATTAATATATTAGTATGTATTAGAATATATTAACTATATATTAACTATATATTAACTATATATTCTAATATATACTAATATATATTAATATTAATATATTAGTATATATATTAGAAACCTTGAAAAGCATGTAATGGAAGAATTAAGGTGTCTAAATCATGAGTGAAAAATTAACTTATGAAATTATTTAACACGTAGCACCAAGAGATGGGAAATAAGAGAAATAGTTTAGGAGACATGAATACAGAATGAGAATATCTCATATACATTTAATTTGATTCCAGAATGAGAGTAGATAAGGAATCTAAAGGAGCTATACTTTAGGAGATAATGGCTCAAAATTTTCTAGAACTGTAAAAATCAATAGCGTCAGGAAAATCACATACCTATTTTGTACTTTAGTGAACTGTTAAATACCAGAGACAAGGAGATGGCTGTAGAAGTAGTGATAGTAGAAAGACTACTTACTTACAGAGAAGCAGTTATTGGAATGGTAGCTGATTTCAGAACTGCAACAGGGAAAATGAGAGTACAGTGTCAGCAAATATTCAAAGTCTGGCAGACCATACAGACCATACCTGGAAAGTTATACACACAGTGATTATAAATCTTTCAAGAATGAGGTTAATCACTACATTTTTTCCAAAAAAAAAAAAATGAAGCCGGGCATGGTGGCGCACGCTTGTAATCCCAGTACTTTGGAAGGCGGAGACCGGAGGATCTGGGTTCGTGGCCAGCCTCAGCTGTCTCTCTCTCTCTCTACTTAGTGAGGCCCTCCGCAACTTTGTGAGACCCGGTTTCAAAATAAAGTATAAAAATAGGGCCGGGGGTATAGCACGGAGGTAGAATGCCCCTGGGTTCAATTCCCAGTACCGAAAAAAAAATGTGAGTTTGCTACCAATACACTCTCTCAAACGATTGGTGGAGGTATAATTCATATGACTACTTTAGAAAACAATTTGACATTCCTCAAACTCAGTCCAGTCCAGTTGGACATGCACATGCCTCTGAGCCCAAATTCTGCTCACACATATGATCCATGGGAAAAACTCCTATCTGTGCGCCTCAAGAAAGACGTCTTAGAATGTCATACTGCTAGAATGTCTAAAGTGGTAGCAGCACTACAAACAGGTGATACCTCCATTATAGAAACAATGTAAATGAGCATCCAATTAAAGTGGATAAATACACTGTGATAGATTCATATAATGGAATAATATAGGTAAAACATAGACTGAAACAGATAAAAAAAAAAGGCAGAGAAAATCTATTTGTTGTGATTCCATTTAAATAAATTTTCAAGTCAGGCCTGGTGGTGCATGTCTGTCATCCCAGTACTTAGGAGACTCAGTAAAGAGGATTATGAGTTCAAGGACAGCTTCAGCAATGTAGAGAGACCCTCAGCAACCTAGCAAGACCCAGTTTCAAAACAAAAAACAATCATAATAATAAATTTTCAAACACATGGAAAGTTGAACAATGTATCATTTAGAGATAGGAAAATGTGTAGTAATAAAAAAGAAAAATGGATTAAAAATCAAGAGAATGCTAAACACAAACATCAGAATAGTGCTTCCTGAGTAGGTTGGAACCCAGATGGAAGAGAGGACACATCGTGGTATTCAAAAGTCATGATCACTTCTTAAATGTGGCAGAGGATATACAGTCCTGGTATTGATGTCCTTATATCTTATTTATATTTTAATAAATAGTTGTGGTATATACCCCATATTTAGCCTAAAAAGTTAGAAAGAAAGATGCACTCCACACTCTCAGATGTTTTTTTTTTCCTAATTTCACATGCATAAGCTTCTCCTGCCTGTAATACTATTCTCTCCTAGTTTGCTTGCTTAACAACTGTACTAACTTTTACTCTCAAAATTCTCATCAAAACCCATAATGAGGCTGGGTGTGGTGGTGTACACTTGTAATCCCAGTATTTGGGAGGCTAAGACAGGAGAATTACAGGTTTGAAGCCAGCCTCAGCTTCTTAGTGAGATCCTTGATAACTTAGCAAGACCCTGTTTCAAAATAAAAAAATTCAAAACAGGCTAGGGGTGTAGCTCAGTGGTAGAATGCTTCTGGGTTCAATTCTCAGTACCCCCCCCCAAGAAAAAACACACAATGAGCGCCAGGCATGTTGGCACAGGCTTGTAATCCCAGTACTTTGGGAGGCGGAGACCGGAGGATCCGGGTTCGCAGCCAACCTCAGCTCTCTCTCTCTCTCTCTCTCTCTCCCTGTCTTTCTCTCTCTCTCTCTCTCTCTCTCTACTTAGTGAGGCCCTTCGCAACTTCGTGAGACCCAGTTTCAAAATAAAGTATAAAAAATAGGTCCGGGGGTATAGCGCGGAGGTAGAACGTCCCTGGGTTCAATCCCCGGTACCGCAAAAAAAAAAAAAAAAAAAGAAAAAGAAAAAGAAAAAACACACAATGAATTTAAGAACTATCCCTCCTTAAACCTCCCTCAAACACAAGCATACACATCTTCTGTTCACTTTGAGTACACACTGGTCTTCATCATGTCTTATCTACTATTCGAAAAATTATTGCTTCCACGTTTCCCAATAGACTCTCAGCATCTACAAAGTGGGAATATTCTCTTGTTTTGTATGTTCAGTGCCTGGCTTGCAGGAGATGCTCAAGGAAAATGAAAAGTGTCCATCACTTGAAAGTAGAGATATGTCTCTAAATCCATCACAATCTCACTGACATTAAGCAAGTTTAGACAAAGAAGAAAGAAAAGTGGAATGATGAATTTAAAAGCTGAAGTGACTATGAAGTCCATGATCTAAATGACCGGTGTTTGCTCTCACAGACATGGTTAGGTGTTCTCATTGCCTAGTGACATGCATGATCATCTCTGCCTCCATGTCTTTCCTTCAATCCTCCTTTCTCCTGATGTGTGGAATGCCCCGCCTTCGTGTCTCTCCATTCACGTCCAATGCATGTATTAAAGCACACTTAATTCTAGCAAGAAAACCTTCCTCATTCACCTCCAGTGCTTATGAATCATTAAGTTAAATCAATCAATCATGGGTTGAGCTGATGAGTAGCTAGTCACTTTAGCTCTTCATGATTTTCATCACCCCCTAAAGATAGTCTTCTGAGCAGGGAAGCCATTTAGGGACTGGCTTTAGTAAGAATTTGGTGATAGTGGGTGTTGTTTCCAAAGCAAAATGTTTGTTATATAATATAGACCAAAACATAGTAAGAACATAGTTGGATATGGATGAGTAATAAACAAAGATCCAAGAATCCTAGACCCTAATTCTCATGGAAACTAAAATAACACCCTTGTGTGTACCTTCAGATGTGTCAAAACCAGCAACAGACATTTCCACAGTACTGCTAGTGAGGAAATAAATTTGCTCAGAGTCAAGCAAAAAGTCTTTATAGAGCATCTAATATGCATTCAACTCCAAGGGACTAGGAATATAGGATTAACATATTGCTTTGTCTTTACCCTCTAGGATGTAATAAGTATTTGGGGAGAAAAAATACTAAGATGTCCATTACAATATAAACAGCACAAAGAAGCTATTCCATCCAATTGCAAAAATTATTGAGCACCGGTGATGTATAAAACTTTCTGCTAAGCACTGCACAAGACCAAGACTGAATTATATGGTGCAAAATTATTTGTACAAATATTCTGAATAGCTATCAAGACTCCCATTTTCACTGTCTCTCACAGAACTTAAAATGGTGATTCAGGGAGACTCAATGCTCAATCATTATTCTCTGGTGTATTCCAGAGAATAATGTCAGCTGTGTATATGAAAGAGAACCTGGTGGGTAGTTTCTGACATCAAATACCTTCATGGTTTGGGCACTGCATAGGGCAAAACATGGTTTTATGTACATTTTAAGCGAATTTTTCTAAGCAGATAATGAGTATCACTTCCATGATATTCCATCCACTGTCTTCTGAATTCAGAGTTATGTCAGGCTGAACTCAGATGTTGCTGGACATGCTGTTAATCTGTGTTAGCCTGTAGTGGGCTAAAGGAATTGCCTTGTGAGCATCCCATCCACTGCTCACCTACAACCTTGTCTGAATCACTGCTATGGGAAAAATCGCCTCAGGGATGAGAGGACCCAATGTAGAAAAATAGAAGGGATGGGAGGATGGCTACTTTCCTCTGGCTTCCTCAGAATGCATGGGGTTTAGTGCACAATCACTGTGCTGTCCCTGGGATCCCAATCATATATTCTACCAGAAATCCGGGCCCCCATTTCTTTCCTTTCCTGAGATCTTGAGTAGATTCCACATCCCCCCTTGTTGTGAGCCACTTAAGTTCCCCAGTACAGTGGTTATTGCTTTTTTTGTAATAACTTTCTTTACCCTTCAGTGACTTCTACTCTCATGGGATGAAAGTTGGTTTATTACATCTTGAAAGATCTTGCTTCTCGGGGATTCCATATTCTTCATTTAAAGCTTCAGTCTTTCAGTTTCATGCTCCTTTCCATCAATGTTGAAAAAATAAACAAAGAAGCAGGCATCACTGGGCATCTACCATAGGGCCAGGCAAAGGCTACCTACGGGCTTCTAGACATTATCTAATATCACCCTCACGACCCCCAAATCACCTGTTTATGATTCTTTACCTGCAGATAAGGAATGTGATAATCAGAGAGATTAAGCAAATTGCCCAAGCAATTCTATATGAAACTATAGCCTTTAAAACTTTCAACCAAATTGTATGAGATCCAACCTCACATTGTTTAAAATAATCTTATGAGAACCCTTTGCTTCTTATTAAAAGAGGAAACCAGTTCCAAGTTTGGGTAAGGCAGATTCAATTCTCTTAAAGAAAGCTTATAGAATTTGACTGTGAGAGCTTTGCTAGGGAATCAATAAGCATTGCATTGGGCGGGGGAGCTTTGTTTTTTTGTCCATGTGTGTCTGTGTGTTTGCGCTGAGTCTAAATTCATTATAAGCCATCACCCCTTTTATAGTATAAGGAAATGGAAAATATTTTCATGGTTTATTTACAGATTTGAAGATTTTTTCTATTATTCTTACATCTCTGGGAATTAAGAAAAAAAAGGAGAATGGTCTCAGCACTGTTCATTTCTTTAGTAATCCCCAAACGGACATAAAATGCGACCTATACTTCCTTAGCCAAACCTAAATGTAAAAATCTTGCTGCCTGAGCTAAGTCATCCTTATGATAATTCTGGGAAAGAAAGGAACCTTTTCGTCTCAATTCCATCTGGATCTTTCTATTCAGCTGAGATTAATGGATTCAGCTAATGAGTCACTCTGTCAGCATCTAATTATTTAATAGTGAACTTAAAAAAAAACCCTCCGTCTCTCTTTAGAGCAATCAAATTTTTTAGCTGAAGCAAACATTCAAGAGGAAGACATAAATTAATGAAAAAAGGTGAAGGTTTATCTCCTTCAGAATAGCAGCAGAGAGATCCTCGGAGGTGCGATTCCAACTCAGCCACACTTGAATGAGTTCAGATGTGTCAGGGTGTCCACAAATCAGATTTGGTATTTACTACAGCAGTTGAATGAACTATTACGACTTTTCTCTTTACCGACTTGGCCTTCCACTATGTCATATATAGGATTAATGTGTGTGAGTGTGGGCATATATCAGTCAATATGTATATTCCAATCTTGCCTATTTACTTTTTTTTGGTACAAGATGGGTGATGATTATAAAACTACTGCTTATTGATGACAAGAAATTAGATCCCCTAAAACACAGGAAGTCACAACCTTGCACTCTGCTTCTTTTCTTTCTTTGATTAATTAGACTCCCTGATTAATTAGACTTGAAGGGTAGAACTGAGGACATAACATCTCCAAGTGTCTATGATTCACAGGTATAGCTCTTTTATGCTGGCTGTAATCATGTCATTTCAAGTGATGAGCCAGAAAGGAATAAAAGGTAAAACCAGAAAGAGTCACAAATAAAATTTCAGCATAGTGTGATGGTGAGTTGAGGTGATGGCCTAGAGAGAAGGAGACCTGGGAGGAAAAAAGTGGAATGAAGCATGTGGATAAACTGAAGACCAAGGAGTCTGCAGCAGTATGAAAAGGTACACTTTCAGAGCCTTGGGTACCTGGAAACAGGATCCCCGTGTATGCCCACAAGAATGCACAGAATAAAAAGATACAAGCATAGCCTGCTATTCTGTAGCAATTTGAAAAATATTCCAGGCTCAGAGCCTCAGTGATTTTAATACAGACCACTTGCGTTAGGCTAAGGTGTTGAAAGTCAGTTCTTGGAAGTGTTGAACAGTTAACAATAATGACTTGCATCTCCCACGAGAGGAGCACAGAGTGTGAGCCAGGGATACTGACACCCAAAGAAGGACTGAGCTCATAAAAAGACTGACACTTTGCAAGTGTCCCTAGAAAGGCTATTTCCAACAAAAGGGACGTATTCCCTGACTGAGAACAAAAAGCAGCTCCTGGAAAGCTAGATTGACACGGAGAGGAAAGAAAAAGTCCCTGAGGGTGTTTCATTGGAGATGGAGGAAAGCCTTGGATGTTCAACACTCTGAGGATCTTCTCTGATGGCTGCCAAGTGCAATGGATGATCAAGAAGATGTTTCTAAATACACCTTATGGCAGGGAAAGTGTAACTCCACTTCCAATAATCCCAGAAAATGGAAGTTCATCCTGTACCTGGAAAAATTAAAAACCAGTATGCTATTTATCCAGTCAACCAGAATGAATGTTAGTGACAACAAATTCTAAAAGTGCATGTTAAAATCCTCTTTAAGATGTTGACATCATGTGTAGCACCTTTTCCTCTTCTCTGTTGAACTGAAGGTTAAAGCAGTGAGTCTGTGGAGCTTTGGTGGGGGAGGGGCAGCTCCCATCTGCACCCCAACTCTCAACTTGCCAGAAGTGGGCAGCCCATGAATTCCAGCAGCTTTGCTGCTAGAGAGAGTTCCTTTGATTTGGAACAGAGCTTGGGTAAACCATACTCACTCCCAGCAGCATTGATAATAACAATAAAAATCACAGTGGCAAATAAAAAGGGAAGGTTACCACTTCAATAAGCCTGGGCTGTGGTCCTGGTGGCTGAAAGCACTGGACTGACAAATTTAAGTAACAAATAAGTAAATATTGACTTCTTTTACTTAGAAATATGCATTTAAGTTTCTTTCGTGTCTTTTAATGGCTTGATAGCTCCTTTATTTTAAATATTATAAAAACTTTCATTGGCTTATCCATTCATCTACAGAAGCATGTCTTGGTCACTTCCAAGTGTTGGCAGTTATGAACAGAGCTGCTATAAACATTAATGTACAGATTTTTGTGCAGACATAAGTTTTAACTCCATTGAGTAAATAATAACATTGATTGCTGGATTGTACAGTAAGAGTATGTTTACATATGATGTGTTCCTGCACCTGTTTGCCATGCGTGTATCTACTCTGATGATGTGTCTGTTAAGGTCTTCAGCCCATTTTGTTATCAACTTCTTAGTTTTCTTATTGTTGTGTTAAAAGTTCTTTGTACGCTTTGGATAATAAATAGTCTTCTTAAAGATGTGTCTTTTGCAAATATTTCAGGCTCTGGATTTTGCTTATGCTTCCAGTCTCTGGATTATCTTCTTATTCTATTGACACTTTCAGAGAACATAAATTGTAACTTTGAATGAAGCTATACTTAACAATTATTTCTTTTAGGGATAGTACATTTAAGTTATATCTAAAAAGTCATTACAGGGTCATCTAGATTTTTCTCCTAATTCATCTCCTTTGTTGGGGATCAAACCCCAGTACCTTCCTATGAATTTTATTTGTGTGTGTGTAGGGGGTGGTACTAGGGATGGAACCCAAGGGCATTCTACTTCTGAGATACACCTGCAGCCCTATTTTATTTTTTATTTTGAAACAGGGTCTCATTAAGTTGTTGAGGGTCTCGCTAAGTTGCTGAGGCTAGCCTCAAACTTGAAATCCTCCTAGCTCAGCCTCCCAAGTATTGGGATTACAGGCATGCACCACCATGCCCAGCTCCTATGAGTTTTATAGTTTTGCATCCCCCATTTATAACTAGGATCCACTTTGAGTTAGGAAAGTATGGTCAATAATCAAGGTGAGCAGCATTTGTCTTGAAGGAATGGTTGAATTCATCTTGGTTATCAAATATGTAGATTTGGAGTTGTTCATAATTTTCCTTTATTATCTTTTTAATGTCCATAGGCTCTATATTTCTGATATTTGGAATATGTGGCCTTTCTCTTTTTTTCTTAGCTAGGCTGGCTACAGCCTTATGAAATTTATCTTTATATAGAACCATCTTGGGGTTTCTGTTTTATTTTTTGATTTTCTCTATTGAGTTCTGTTTTTTATTTCATTGATTTCTGCTCTAATTCTTATTATCTGTTTTCTTATGTTGATTTTGTATTCAGTTTGTTATTCTATCTATATACCATATGCTTCCAAGACAAAACTATAGACACACTGAAAAAATTGGTTGCCAGGTGTTAGTGGGGGAAAGGTTGAAATGACAGAGTACGCTGGATTTTAGGGCAGTGGAACCACTCTATATGATACCATAAAGAAGGATACATGTCATTATATATATTTTTCCAAACTCATAGAATCTTCTATGTTAAAAGTTAATCTCAGTGTAAGCTATGAGATTTGGGTGCTTATGATATATGTTAATACCAGTTAATCAATTGATACAAATGTACCAATTTGGTAGGGGGTATTGATAATGAGGGAGGATATGTATTAGTGGGGTAGGGAATAGATGAGACATATTTTTGTCTTCATTTTCATTTTGCTATGACCCTAAAGCTGCTCTAAAAATATAAGTAAAAAAATAGAGGTGGGCATCAGGTGAAACAGAATGAAATAAAGACTGAGAGAAAGTAACTGGATTGGACAGTTAGGCCACCAGTGAACTAGAAAAAATAATTTCTGAGCATTTATAGAAACCACACAGAGTAAATGAGGCCCATATAAATGGAAGGAAGATAAAGGCAGATTTAGTGTGTACCTATGAAGGCTTTAGTGATAATGGGATCTCTGGGGCATAACAAATTTTAAAATTGTAAAATTATCAAATAAACCATCAGACATATAAAATTTAAAGATGAGTGTTCAAGAAATGAGATAGCAATAAAGCCCTTGACTGGCTCTCCACACCTGTACAGGAGCAAAAGAGAGGCCAAGTTACCTGTGAATCCCTACTTGACAGTAAAATTCGGTTAACATGCAGAGAAGGTATGCGAGATCCTACTGGAAAGAAAAATAAAGGCTTGGAAATGACCTGAACTGTCTCACATATCCATTCACAGAGTATAGAATACTTATGAGCTAATCAGAGCCATAGAGCATCAAAACTGACCAATCACTAGACGGCCACTAAGTTTATGCAAACATACAGGTGACCACTTCTTTAGATTCCATATGTCAGTGAGATGATGCAGTACTTGTCTTTCTTTGCCTAGCTCATTTCACTAAGTATAATGAGTTCCAGTTCCATCTGTGTTCTCACAAATGGCAGGATTTCATTCTTTTCATGGCTGACTAGTATTCCATTGTGCACAGATACCACATTTTCTTTATCTATTCAAAATCTGATGGACAATTAGGTTGTTTCTATCCCTTGAGTATTGTACACATTGGCATAGTAAAAATGGAGTGCAGATGTGTCTTTCACATACCGATTTCACTTCTTTTGAATAAATAGTAATGAGTATGTTGGATCATGTGGTAGTTTTATTTTTAATTTTTTGAGAAACCTTCATGCTGCTTTCCAAAATGGCTGCATAAATGTATATTTCCTTTCTCCATATCCTCAGCAGCACTTGATCTTTTGTGTTTGTGAGAAGAGCTCTTCTTATCTGAGTGAGGTGATATCTCATTGTGATTTTTATATGCATGTTCCTGATGATTAGCAATGTTGAGATTTTTTTTTCTGGACAAAAGTGCAAGAAACAAAAGCAAAAATAGACAAGTGTGATTACATCAAATCAGAAAGCTTCTGCACAGCAAAGGAAACAATCACTACCATGAAGAAACAACCTATAGAATAGGAGAAATTATTTGCAAACATTACATCTGACAAGGGGTTAACATTCAGAATATAAGGAACTCAAAAAGTCAATGGCACGAAAACCGAATGCCCTGATTTAAAAATGGGCAAGAGACTTAAGTAGACATTTCTCAAAAGAAGGCATACAAATGGCTAACAGGTACATGAAAAAGGTCAGGTAATTTAAATGGTATTTTAAATTCTTATTTTTTATTATTGGTTGCTAGTATATAGAAATAAAATTTATTTTTCATATTTGTCTTATGTCTTTCCCCCTTCAAAAATGCACTTATCAGTTCTGTTAATTTTTTGGAAATAATATCAGATTTTTACAAAGATAATCCTGTTGCCTACAAATAAGAATCACATTATTTATTTCCGGATTTTTGCTTCTGTTCTTGCCTGTTTTTACTGGCTGGAACCTACAATATTCCTGATGTTCAGAAGTACAATCTTTAATAATCAAGTCTTATGCTAAATGGAGGGTTTTCACAGATGCCATTTTTGACATCTGGGGAGCTTTCTTCTTTACTTTTCTGACACTTATTATCAGGAATGGTTATTGAATTTTGTGAAATGCTTTCTCTAGTCCATTCAAACACATAATAATTTGTATTTCTTTTTTAATTTTCTAATTATTAATATGGTAAGCTATATTAGTTAGGGTTTATTTATGTTATCATGAAATCATTTCATTTTTAACCTGGTTAATTTTACAAAAATGGGTATAATAGTTGGTGGTTATTGATTTAAAATTACCTAGAACCAGCTGGGCGTGGTGGCGCATGCTTTTGTAATCCCAGTACTTTGGGAGGCAGAGACCGGAGGATCCGGGTTTGCGGCCAGCCTCAGTTCTCTCTCTCTCTCTCTCTCTCTCCCTGCCTCTCTCTCTACTTAGTGAGGCCCTCCACAACTTCGTGAGACCCGATTTCAAAATAAAGTATAAAAAATAGGGCCGGGGGTGTAGCGCGGAGGTAGAACGCCCCTGCGTTCAATCCCTGGTACCGCAAAAAAAAAAAAATTACCTAGAACCATAGTAATGAAAGTTTGCTTCCATTCTGACTTCTAGGCCAAAAAATTAAACAGATAAGTAGATGATAGATAGATAGATAGATAAGTGATATAGATGATAGATGATAGATAGATAGATAGATAATTACTTTGACTTTTAAATAGTAGTTTTAGGTTCACAGTAAAATTAAGAGAAAGATACAGAGATTTTCCATATATTGCATGTCCCCACTAATTTATAGCCTCCCCTAATTCTAACATCACCCACCAGAATTGTACAATTTGTTTTTGCAATTGGTGAACATTTATTGGCACATTATAATGATCAAAAGCCCATAGTTTGCATAAGGGTTCATTCTTTTTTTTTTTTTTTTTTTATTTGCGGTACCGGGGATTGAACGCAGGGGCGTTCTACCTCCGCGCTACACCCCCGGCCCTATTTTTTTTATGCTTTATTTTTGAAACCGGGTCTCACGAAGTTGCGGAGGGCCTCACTAGGTAGAGAGAGAGAGAGAGAGAGAGAGAGAGCTGAGGTTGGCCGCGAACCCGGATCCTCCGGTCTCCGCCTCCCAAAGTACTGGGATTACAAGCCTGCGCCACCATGCCCGGCAAGGGTTCATTCTTGGTGTTGAGCAATCGATGTGTTTGGACACATGTTTAATGAAATGCATCCATCATTATAGTATCATATAGAATATTTTCCCTGCCCTAAAAATTTTCTGTTACATTTTTCCAAATGTAAAAATCAACCCTAGATTACTGAAATAAGTCCCACATTGTCATGATGTATATTATTTATTTTATATGTTATTGAATTCAGTATTCTAATACTTTCTTTAGGTTTTTTGTCTCTATGACCTAAGGAATATTTGTCTGTAGTTTATTTTTGTAATATTTTTATTTTTATTATTTTTAATCTGGGTAATGCTGACCTCAAAACGTGAATTGAGAAAAGTTCCCTGTACACTTTTTTGAAGAGTTATGTAACATTGCCAGCATTTCTTTCTTAAATATTTGGTAGGATTCACCAATGACATCATCTGGATGTCAAAGTTTCAGTGTAAGAATGTTTACAAGAAATTACATGAATTGCCTTTATCATGTAACCTTTCTTTTCCTCTAATAACATATACTTGCTCTGCAATCAATGTGTATGATATTAAAATAGCTACTTCAGCTTCATTTTGATTAATGGCAACATGGTATACTTTTCTCTACTATTTTGTTTTCAATTTACTCTGCCATTTTATTTAAAGTGCATTTTTGTAGGAACATTTAGTTGTGTCTTGAGTTTTTATTCAGACTTATCATCTCTGACATTTAATTGGAATAATTTAGATAATTTATATTTGTGTGTGTGTGTGTGTGTGTGTGTGTGTGTGTGTGTGTGTTTGTGTTGTATGTGTGTGTTACTGGGGATTGAACCCAGTGACATTCTACTTCTGAGATACACGCACAGCCCTATTTTATTTTATTTTTTAATTTTGGAACAGGGTCTCACTAAGTTACAGAGGGCCTACCTAAGTTGTTGAGGCTGGCTTTGAATCTGTGATCCTCCTGTCTTAGCCTCCCAAGTATTGGGATTACATGCACGTGCCATCATGCCCAGCCAAAAATTTATATTTAATATTATTTTGATATAGTTGGGTTTATCTTATTGCTTTTTGTCTTATATTAATATCATCTATTATTACTTTTGTTTCTTATTTTGTATTCCTTGGTTAATTGAATAATTTTAAGATTATATTTTTGTCATTTATTGATTTATTAAATTTAAGTCTTCTTATTTCATTCCTCATTGGTTGCCTTACGACTTGTACTGTGTACTTTTAATTTATCACGAACTATCTTCACATAATATTGTACTACTTTATCTAAGTGTAAAAAACACAATACTATATTTCTATTTCTATTTTTATTTCTATTTCTATTTACTCCTCCCAGTCTTCATTCCATGTTATGAAATAATTTAATTTTACATATGTTAAACCCATACTTCTTTATTTTTAAATGGCTACCTTTTTCCACTTATATCTTTACTCTTTTATTAAGGAATAGTATATATGTGGCCAATTGCAGAAATCTTACAGAGCTCAATAAATTATCTTATAGCTCAAAACAATTTAATCATATATAAAGAGGGTTTTGAAAATTTTTCCATAGTACAGTGTTGATTTTATTTATTTTTATATATACTTTTATTAGTGCATTGTAGGCTCACAGCATAATGTATTTCAGAGTGATAGTGATATACATGTACACAGCACTGGTAAGCTTCCCCCCCCAAGCCCGGCTCCCTCTCCACTCCATCCCTCCCCCATACACAATATTGAGACTGGCATTGGTATTCTCACATATTTTACATAATGTCAATGGAAATGTTTCCTTTATTAATTCTCCTTCCCCCTACCACCACCCTCTCCTAGACCACCTTCCTGGCTCCACTGGGTTTCTCCTCTATTATCTAAAGTCCCTCTTGTATTCCAATTACTCCCTAGCTTCTGAGTATGAAAGAAAACATATGACTTTTAACTTTCTGTGACTGGCTAATCTCACTTGTCATAATGTTCTCCAGGTCCATCCATTTTCCTGCAAATCACATAATTTTGTTCTTCTTTATTGCTGAGTAGAATCCCATTGTGTATATATCCAATAATTTTGTAATCCATTCATCTGTTGATGGATACCTAGGTCAGTTCCATAATTTGGCTATTGTGAATGGTGCTGTTATAAACATGGATATACATGTATCACTATAATATTCTGATTTCATTCCCTTTAGAAAGATACCCAATAACAGTACTTGGAAAGGTGAGACAGGAGGATTGCAGATTCGTGGCCAGCCTCTGCAAATTAGTGAGGCCCTCTGAAAATTGGTGAGCCCCTGTTTCAAAATAAAGAATAAAAAAGACTGGGAGTGTAGCTCAGAGGTAGAGTGCCTATAGAATCAAACCCCAGTACCACAAAAAAAAAGAGAGAAAGAAAGAGAGAGAGAGAGAGAGAGGAAGAGAGGGAGGCAGACAGGGAGGAGGGAGGGAAGGAAGGAAGGGAGGGAGGGAGGGAGGGAGGGAGGAGAAAGAAACCCAGGAGTGGTATAACTGGACAATATTGTAAATCCTTTCCCAGTTTTCTGAGGAATCTCCACACTTATCTCCATAGTGGCTGCATGAATTTGCAATCCCACCAACAGTGTAGAAGGGTTCCCATTTCCCCACATCCTCGCCAGCACTTATTGTTGTTTGACTTCTTGATGATTGCCATTCTAATTGGGGTTGGATGGAATCTCAGTGTAGTTTTGATTTGCATCTCCCTGATGGCTAATGATGTTGGACAATTTTTCATGTATTGATCGGCCATTTGCATGTCTTCTTTTGTGAAGTATATTTAGTTCACTTGCCCATTTTTTTATTGGGTTATTTGTTTTTGAGAGGTAAGTTTCTTGAGTTCTTTGTATATTCTAGATATTAGTCCTCTATCTGAGAAGTAGCTTCTCCCATTCTGTCAGCGCCTGCTGAGGTTCTTGATGGTTTCCTTTTGCTGCACAGAAGCCAAAGTATCTTTTAAAGAAATTAAGCAATAAGAAAAATGTTACATGAACTTCTTTAACCTTTTTGGAATGTGGGTCTGCTTATGGTGATCTGTTTGATTTTCTGGATGTCTGAAAATAAGTTTATTTCTCCTTCAATATATGAAAGATATTTTCACTATAAAAATCCACATTAATATTTTTTTACTTTCAGAAATGTTCCATTCTCACTTTCCTCACATTTCTTCAGACTAGAAACCTACTGTCTTATTTGTATTTTAAATGGTCTTATTAATACATATTAATGGGATGTAGTGTCATATTTTCACGCGTGCATGCATATAGTGTGTGTTAATCATCTCTAAATCTACCCTTCTTCCACCCCTATCCCCCCACCAGGAACTCTCCCCAGTCCCTACTAATCACTAATCTGCTTTCAGATTGGCTTTTTATTTTTTAAGTTTCCATATAAGTGAAAGAAAATGCAGTACTTCCTGTGTCTGGCTTATTTTACTCAACATGCTATCCTCCAGTTGCATTCATTTTGCTTCAAAGGAAAAGATCTCATTTTTATTTATGGCTGGGTAATACTCTGCATTTATTCGTCTGTGTCTGGTGTATTTTTCCATTTGGCTGATTTTAGAATTTCCCATTTTTCACTGGTTTTGGGAAAATTGATAATGACACATCCTGATGTCATTTTTTTTGTGTTCCTTCTGGTTGGATTCCCCTAAACTTCTTGGATCTTTAGTCTTATAATTTTAATAAAATTTGAAAGTTTTTCTTCTATTATTAATTCATTATTTTTTCTGTTTCCCCCATCTTTCTTCTCCATTGGTGATTCTAATTACATGTATATTAGGCCACTTAAAATTGTAACACAAACCACTATTTTCTCATTTACAAAATTCTCCTTTTTCTATATTATTTTGGATAGTTTCTATTGCTATACTTTCAAATTCACTAATTTTATGCTCTGCATAATTATTCCACTCTTATCCTACCCCGTGTATATTCATCTCAGATATTACACACTCATCTCTAGACGTGTGATTAGAGTCATTTTTATCTTTCTCAAGGGTCACTGTACTTTGATATCCAATGCGTTGAAAATATAGTTCCATACATTTTATGCCTTCTCAATATTTAGAGGGCACATCCAGTTACTGTTATTCAGTCTTGACCAGATGTGGCAGTCATTTCATTGGAATTTAATTACATGTTTCCCTTCTGTCTTATACTTGAATCATCACTGCATTAAGAAGAGAAAAGCCTCTTGCATTTTGCCATTATCAGTACTTTAACTAGAATCTAGACTATATTTGCACAGCATAAAAAAGCAATGACTATATTGATAATATATTACTTCATTCATTTTACATCCAGGAATTCAAATTGTAAATGAATACTTAAAGTGAAGCTTAGCTTCTCATTCCAAAACTATAAGCCTCCTGTGGGCTTGAAATTATGGGAATACTTTCTTTCTCAGGCTTCAGACTCTATTTTTAACTTTAAAGCAAGGGAGAAGCCTTGCAATTGATTTGATGTCATCCTGAAACAAATGTTTAATCTACCACAGGTATTCCAGTGGGGGTGTTAGTGCCTCTGGTATATGTTTCAATGGGACGAAAGAGATAAAACTAATACCAATTATTTGCTTGACTACTTCTCCTTGTCTTATAGAATAAGATGCTTACTTGAAGCTACATAAATACTATTGATTCAATGCTGGAGACAGACAAAGAGGAATATTTGATCAGACAGTTATTGTGTTGAATTTTAACATATTGGCCTTAGTCAACTCCAAATCCCAATTGTGGAAAAGTCTGGGAGTGAAATGAGCTATTTAACCTATTTCAACTTTGTCAGGATTTAAAATTAGTGGCACTAATTTTGAAATCTCCTTCAAACAATTGAAAAGTAATTGGTTCAAGGTAAGTTAAAAGTTATTACTACTTCCTGAATTCAGTCATGACAATTAATTGTACTCTCCTGATTTTAATTCTATAAACACACTTTTAACATTTTAATAAAAAATATTTCTGTGCTCATGTATTATAACAAGTATATAGAATGTTTTGGTTTGTTTATTAGGCTGCAAACCTTGTTGTGCATTCAGACTGTTCCTAACTGGAAATTTTAAAGATGGGGGAGAAAGTAGGCACAGCTCACATTTGAAGAAGATGCAAAATAGGTATCCTTAAATAATGCTGTTTCAAAGAAATGTGAGTTTCCCCCCTTAAAAAATATGTTTGAGAATTTGAGAGAAAGATGAAAAATGATTTTTTTTCCATACACTGAAACCACAGGCAATACAGAATAGTTTTGCCATCTTAGGAGCTGCAGAGTAAAAAATGAGACCTGGAAGGAGATAATTCTATTCTGGTTGTTCAGTTAAAACAGCGGAAGGGAAAAAATAAAAGAAAAAATGTATATATACAAAGTCGTTTGAATTGGCAAACATAGAGTTAAGCTGGCATAATTGAAAGGATATGAAAAGGAAAATTATAATTGGACATCTTTTATTGCAAATGACTTAAAAATGAGATTGGTTTCTGTAGCCTGCGAATCATCTGCATACTTATATATTCTGTTGCATCAACTTGGTGAGCTCCTGCCACCGCTGCTCTAGCATGTAATTTATTAATAGTAATATTAGGCCATATCCCCTTAATTTCCATAACTGTAGCTTCTCAGGACAGTGTGATACCATGAATAAGCCAGGATAATGGTTGATGTCATTTGTATTCATCACTTTGGAAGCTGTTTCCAAAATAGACCTGCTGGAAACAGTTACCATGTCTGATTTCATGTTGAAGAAGGGGTTATGATTTTAAGAAACTCCTGCTCCTCATAAACCACAGTCGATTGGTCTCCTAACATCGACACTGAAGTTTACCTAAACCGGGTTCTTGTGGGACTCTTCCCAACGGCTCCCAATTACCCAAAGGCATACTTCATAATGTCCCTGGTGTGCAGCTGCATTCGAGCTGGAAGTTCCCAACCAGCCAGGCAGGCTAGCAGTGTGGTTTACGTGCACAGGAACTCCCAACACCAGAGTTGCTTCCCCTGAGGGATTTTTTTCCAGTTTTTTCTTTAAGCATATCATACTGTTCCCTTCCATTTAAAGGCCTTGGCCTCCCACCTTGGGATTAAAACTTGTCACTGAGTAGAGAAGTGACATTCTGATAGCTGCTCTTGGATGAGGAAGACCTGCAGGACTGTGGCATGAAGGGTAGTTTACAGATGTCAAAGAAGATTATTCCCCAGGACATACAATAAAGGTAAATAGGGAGCATACATCTTTTCTTTCTACATTGAAGGTTTTATTCTGTTTCCCCCTAGTTATTGCAAATCCAATTTTCCTTTGGAACCCCATTGGGAGTGTGTCTTACGTTAATTTCTGAGCTTACGAATTATCAGGGAACAAAATCATTGTATCGCTCTTGGACTCAAAATGCAAATCTAGTATGAATATGGAATAGGCATTTCTGTACATCGAGAAAGTATGTTTCTGTTCAACTTTTTAAAAAATCTACAAGAAGACATATTTCTTTCCAAACATTAAGAAACAACTGAGCTAAGTTGCAAAATACCTTCTCTTCCTAGGTTGCCAGAACAAGAAAAACAGCATAGCTTTCAGGCCCTGAGCCAACCTTATTCAGGACTAAGGGGGGAAAAAAAACAAAAAGCAGACTGGGTAAATTCTCAGCGTAAACTGAAAAGGGAGGCTGTTACCATGAAAGTCTAGAGCAAAGACGCATCTGCCCTCCATCTTTGCTTTCTGTTCTTCTCTCTTCAGCAAGATGCACCCCAAGTTTACAAAGTCATCCCCAGCCTTCCCTTCACTCAGCTATTCTGGTCATCTTTGCAGACTGAGTCCACACACCTTCTATGCACATGCCCTTAAAGTTAACAAACCAAGCCACCAGTTTACCAATTGAAATAAAATAATTAAATTTGACATCAGATCCACTGAATAATGGTACTACCCATGTCTGAAATCAATACATGGTTCCATAATAGCACGGGCCTCATATCTGTGTTTGATCTCAGATACATTTCTTCTGTTGAAATAATTCCCCAAAAGCCAGACGTGATGGTGTGTGCCTGTAATCCCCATACTTGGGAGACTGAGACAGGAGAATCAAAGGTTTGAGACCAGCCTCAGCAACTCAGTGAGACCCCCCAGCAACCTAGCAATACCCTGTTCAAAATAAAAAATAAAAAGGACTGGGGGTATAGCTTGGAGGTAGAGTACCTCTGGGTTCAATACCCAGTACAAAAAAAATAAATAAATAGACAGACAGACGGAATAAAAAAGGAATCCTCTCAAAAGCAAAAATATTCAAATTAATAAATAAGCTCTAGTTGAAATGTTTATGGGGACCCCTGAGCCAATACCACCTCCTCTTCCACCTTAAAGTTCTTCCTCTCCTTGAACAATTTCCAAGGCCCCTCTCCACCTCTACAGCTTCACCTCCTTCCATGCACAATCCCTCAGGATGAGATTATCTAATTCATACACAGACCACCTGTGCCCCAATATTCAGCCCTAAGATAAGGTATCCCTTGAAATTGGGCAGATTGAAGGAAATGTTGGGCTTTGAGAAAAAGCATTACATGGCGTCTTCAACAAGCCAAATGAAAATAACTTCAATTTTCACAGTTTTTATTTAATAGTGACTAAATAAAATGGTAAACTCCACTTGTATTCATGGTGGTCTGACTCCACATTGGTTCTCAAGGCTGCTTATACAAAGCTCTCCTTCTGAACTTGAAAGGAGATAAGACTGCAAAAATGAGCAATGCTGGGACCGCTAAATCCAAAGCCCATTGCTTCTTCTCAGACTTCTACTCTATCCTGTGCTTGAGGCCCACTGACCTCCTACAGTCATCTCCTGACAACATCCTATCCCAAGTACATGTGAAACTCAAAGAAATCCCTGCTAGAATTGAAGAAGATCCCTCATTGACCCAGGTCATGGACACTTTCTGGTCTGTTCTTCAAGATTAACTAAACTCAAATTACTTTAGTTAGAATATCTCTGATCCACATTGTCCAACTGCTCATTCCAATTGGCAACCCTTCATGAAACACCAGGTTTTCTTACAGCATAAATCTTTGTCCTATTTTCTACTTTCTCCTCTTCTAGGGGTCACCAGAGACACCATGCCCTTACATAAGTGGCAATTCCTTTTATAATACCAAATTTAGAATGGCCCTGGTTAGATTAAGTAATAGGCTCAAGAAATGCTGGTTGTGGTAGATATCACTTTATTTTAGTGTTTCCCAAAATAGCTCATTTAACATGTAGGGGACAGAAAGAAAATAAGCCTTTCCCAATGGTGTATATACCTTATGATGAAAAAAAGAATCCATTTGTTTTCACAGATGAAAAGGAAATGACCCAGGAAGCATGAATAAGTTTAGTAATTTATGCCAAAATCAAGAGGAGTAGGCATAGCTGACAGATTCTAGGATGTTATTATGTGACTATTACAAATTTAATGATGCTTTATACAGTGTCTATATCCTGATAATGAATAAGCTGCCCACATTTTTCACCTCCCTCTTCCCTAAACTCTCTTCCTGTTTTTATTTCAGCACCTCATTTAAGATGTTGGACCTCTTCCTCATGAATACTTCCAATATCTCAAATCATATCTCTTCCAGAAACCCTGAATCAGCTACAATTATCTGCCCAGACGGATTTTTGCCTTCTTTATTTTGCAAACCTTCATTGATGACTGCATGTGACAAATCGCTTCTAGGTAATGAAGGAATAAGAGCTATGACTTTTTTGACTTCCTTTTGCATGTATATACACATTAAGAAACACATTTAGCATATGCATATTTGCTAATGGCGTCATGTGTCTTCGTCTTTTTTGGCTTCTTCTACAATGTCTTGAATAGGACTGGGCACAGCTTTATTATTCAGTACATATTGATGCTTATGAGCATATTTTCTCAGAATACATATGGATCTTACTTTCTCCAGTAAACACACAGCACACTCTAATGTCAACAGTGTAATAAAACCTGGTGGGTTAACTGATGTGATGATAATAGAATAGTTTATCTGTTTAATGTATACTAAGCCATTACCTGACCTAGTATGCACTAAGGCATCAGATTTCCAAGACTAAAACTATAAGAAATTACTAGAAACCACACTGCCAGTGATTCACAGCAGGACCCACTTCTTTAGATGTTGATCAGAACTTGAACTATAGGCATAGACTCTCAAACCAGATACCCACTGTGATGGCCATTTCTGACATTCATGCCTAGCATCAACCATACCCAGGTAAAGATAAAAACCTTTAACTAAACCCAACTTTGCTCAACTAAACTTTGCTCTTTAACAGATTCCTTAGCATTGAAATGTCAGGGAATAGCCTGACTCTAAGCTCCAGCTAGGATGGAGTAGGCATGGACTTCCACACTTCCACTCACACTGGTCCACTCATATGCTTCCTCGAGGAGCTCCACGTTCATGGCCATTTCCTCCAGGTTCTTCTAAAGACAGTAGAGCAGGGGTAATGGGTCACAGTACATCTGGGTTGACATCACATGTCTGTCTGCCACATTCAAGCTGTCTAAGTTTATTTCTCCTCCAATATGAGAATTTTTTTTCCTCTTAAAAATAGGTTAAGTAAGTCTTTCTCACCTTTTGTGAAGAATCATGCAAATTAAATGCAATAAGGAGCATAAACCTTTTTAATAACCTGGGAAGGGCTACACACAAGACAATTTCTGTTTCTATATTGCTTATCAAGCAAAAATTTAGGGTATGGAGTCAGTGGGTAGAAGATACTACAGAATTTAGTTTCATTTTTTTCATTTCACTAAAATATGATCTCATATTCTTACCTGAACAGTCTTGAAGGAAAATTTTCCATGTTTCCAGGATGGCAGTAGACATAGATCATGACAGGAAGCATGTGAGGGCTCCTGGGGATCTGAAGTGCTGTTGAATCAATGGAGTAGTCTGTGCACAGATTCAGCCAGGGCTTCCTGGATAAATGTAACTATTATGGAATAATTAATGACACTCATTAAACATACACAAATGCTGAGCATGGTAAAAATAATGATAGCCAATGTTTATTATTCGCTAATATGTGTTATATTCTCTTCTTATCACTTTATGTACATTGCCTAATATAAATATTACAACAATCTGAATAGCAGCTATTATTGTCTCATTTAACACACCCACACACACACAAAAGCACAGAGTCATAGAGAAGTTCAGAAAATCATTCAAGATTGCTCAGCTAGTATGTGGCAAAGACTGAATTTCAAGCCAGACACTTGGATTTTAGAAATTATGCTAAGTACTTTTCTATTCGCAAGGTACCAACAAGGCTGAGTGAGGAGTGGATGAGAGGCTCTGTGATGTGGCAGCTTCTAAACGTCTCCATCTTCTTTCCTAACCCTAGTTACAGCCAAGATAAAAATTATTAAGAAAAGAACAGGTTCTCCAAAGGAGAAGGGAAGACTGGGTTGATATAATAAATGTGTATGTCAGAGCCATCCGAAAACACTATATTAAGTAGAAAAAGACAGATGCCCTTATCTGAATATGAAAGTATCTTTCTGAATCCCACTATGATGTATAACTGCAACACAACAAGAAAAACTTAAAAATATTCTACATGTGTCCACAGAGTAATTGTAATTGCTTAAAAAATTTCAGATCACTCTAAAGTTTTTTAATAGCAAGCAAGATGACAGAATCTGATATTTTCAAAGTATTGAAGAAAAAGAACTTCACATTTATATTAAGCAACATATTTGTTTTTTTTTTTAATTTTAAGGTACAGATGAAGCTATGTCTAATAAAACCTTTCTTTAAAAACATTAAGAGAAGTGAATCCTAAAGGGTGCTCTGTGAAATTTGGGAAATAAGGGTTATCAAATACCTTTGTAAAATGTATTATCTAAAAATGATGAAATCTCAGAGAATTAGTATGTAAATGGAGGTGATGCTGAGAACAGACGGAAGTTTAGTAAACATGTTGAGACATCTACTCAATATTCCTATCCCTAGCCGATTACCACAAAGTTAGAGGATTAAAACAACATGCTTTCCTTATTTTGGTTTCTGGGTGTATAAAGTGCAGGCATGGTTTAACTGTGCCCTCTGTTTAGAGTCTCCTCCGGTGGCATTCAGGATTGGTTGGATGTGCGGTCTCATCAGAGGTTTGACTAGGGAAAGATATGCTCCCAAACTCCGTGAGGTTGTTCAAAGAATTCATCTCCCTGAAGTTGTAGGGCTGAGGTCTTTATTTTCTTGCTGTCTCTCATCCAGAGCTGATCTACACTTCTAAAGACCACTTGCAAGTCCTTGTCATCTGACCTTCTCTTTGGGCAATTCACAGCATGTCTCTTCAAAACTAGCAGGAGAAAGCTGGGCATGGTGGCACATACTTGTAATCCCAGTACTTGGGAGGCGGAGTCCAGAGGATCCGGGTTCGTGGCCAGCCTCAGCTACTTAGTGAGGCCCTCCGCAACTTTGTGAGACCTGGTTTCAAAATAAAGTATAAAAAATAGGGCTGGGGGTGTAGCTCGGAGGTAAAACACCTCTGGGTTCAATCCCTGGTACCGCAAAAAATAAAATAAAATAAAATAAAATAAAATAAAATAAAATAAAAAACTAGCAGGAGATTGTCTCCTCCCAGTCTGCTTAGATGGAGTAATGCGTAATAAAATGTAGTCATGGGGTCTGGGGGTCATTTCCTCACTTTTTCCATGGTCTGTTGGTTAGAAACAAGTCATAGGTTCTGCTTGCATTGAAAAAGAGTGGGTTATACAAGGACATGACTTACTGTGGGTTACTTAAGGTATTTCCGCCACAGGTGCCTGGGGTTCCCACCCTGGGTCTCATTGCCTCCCCACTCACACTCACAAAGTAAACTCGAATTTGGTCATGTCCATTACCATTCAAAGTAACCATGATTCACAAAAATACGAATTGGCATGCCAAATTTTTACACACCTGCAGAGTACTATATCCAAGAAAGACTATAAACCAAATGGCATATGCTACACGAAGCCGACTTATTGGAACAGATGGTCTAAAGATATAAAATAAGCACAATAAATAGTCTCGAAGATAGGAGAGAGGGAATTAATAATATAAAGCAGGAGCAAGAAGTAGTTTTTTAAAGTTTGAAATATTAATTATGCAGAATATAGTAATTAAAATTGTTTCAATAGCCTGAACAAGATAAGTATAACTGAGGAATGAATGAGAAAACTGAAGGATCAGGTTCCGAAACACTCTCAGAACCTACCAAAAAACGATGAGGAAATAAGGCATGTGAAAGAAAAACAGAGTAATACAGAAGAGAGAAGTAGATATCCCAACCACTGTAAGGGTTCCAGAAGAACAAAATCAATAAAAAGAAAAGAAAATAGTTTCAAAAAATAATGGAGATCAAATTCTCTAGAATTAAAAACCAAGGTGTGGTGATAAACCCCTGTAATTCTATTACTTGGGAGGTTGAGACAGGAGGATTGCAGGTTGGAGGCCAGTACATGATAATTTAGCAAAATCCTGTCTCAAAAAAAAAAAATCAAAAAGGGTTGGTGGTGTGGCTCAGTGGTCAAATGTCCCCCGGGTTTAATCCCTAGTACGACAAACAAAAAACAAAACAAAACAAAAAAAGGATGTTATGTTTAGATATAAAATGGGCCCTTGAAGAGCTCATAAATTGGTGTTTGGAGCTGATGTAATTGAGTTATGAGGGTTGTAATCCCAGAAGTGGATAAATCCATTGTAATGGATTCACCTGGGTGGTACGCAGTAATCAGGAAGGATATGGCTGGAGAAAGGGGTTCCTGGGGATACAGCCTTGGGGGTTATATGTATGGTTCCTCCTCCCCCTTGCTCTCTCCCATCTGGCCTCTCTGATGTAAAGAGCTCAGCCCCTGTGCTCTCCCTCCTCCTCCGGCTGCCATGCCCTGAAATCCGCAGTCCCCAGCCTCACATGGACTGAACCCGAAACCATAAGAAAATAAATCTTCTTTCCACTAAGTTACGTGGTCAATCTTTAGAGTATAGCTGCAAGAATGCTGACCTGGACACAGGGCGTGAGGCCTGATACTGAAAGGCTCAGAAAGTGTCAAGTAGAATAGATAAGGAAGCATCTCCATCTCAACATGTTAAAGGCCTCAAACATGCAGAGGCATTGCCACAAAGATTGCAGGTTGTCTATGAGGAAATTAGGAGATTGACATCACAATTTTTGTTTATCTAAATCACCATTGAGCCAGGCGTGGTGGCGCACGCTTGTAATCCCAGTACTTGGGAGGCTGAGAAAGGAGGATCGAAGGTTCATGGCCAGCCTCAGCTTCTTAGTGAGGCCCTCCGCAACTTAGTGAGACCCTGTTCCAAAAAGAAATAAAGAATAAAAAATAGGGCTGGGGGTGTAGCTTGGAGGTAGAATGCCCTTAAGCTCAATCCCCAGTACTGCAAAAAAACAAAAACAAAAAATTAATAGATAAATCACCATTGAAATATGAAGGCTGAGGGACTAGGAATGTAGTTCAGTGGTAGAGAACTTGCCTAGCATGTACAAGAACATGCCTAGCATGTACAGTATCACAAAAATGAAAAATAAATAAATAAAAATAAAAAGAAGGCGAATAAGAATATTCTCAGTAATGTTGGTCTTGGAAGGTTAACCATAAAAAGAAATCCCACTTACCTATTGGAAAAACACTCTTGGGAGATGCATCCTAATAAGAAAAATGTGTTGAGGTTGTCCTACAACCTAGATGAGAAGTTAGGATGATTAACTATTTTAGCAAGATTATAATTGACTCAAGAAATGAGGATAAAAATGGAGAATAAATAGTACTCTATATTGTGTTACAAACCCAGAAATTAAATTTGGTGGAGATGAAGGGGGAGAAAAGACCAAAAAGATCTGAGCGTGTGATAAGTTTTCTGAATTGTTAGGGGAGAGATATTGATAATAACAAATTTAACAAATCAATATGAATATAAACATGAGAAGTGTTTTTCATATAAAAATAACTAACGTAAAAAACAGAAACCAACAAGATAAACATAACTAATGAAAAAAGGGAAGAAGGAAAAAATAAGCAAAAGTACATTAAAGGGAAGATATTAAATAAGAAAATAGAAACAAATCCTAATATAATTATGATTATATAATTACATTAAAATAGCAAATAAAAAGATACTAACTCAGATTACAAATTAAAAAATCCAAAATATATCATATGTAGCATTGGAAAATAAAAGAACTGACAATAAAAGATAGAAAAAAAGAAATGTCATACCCAGGGGCTTTTTACCTCTGAGTTACTCCCCAGCTCTTTTTAGTTTGAAACAGAGTCTTGCTAAGTTGCTGAGGCTGGCCTTGAACCTGTATTCTTCCTGTCTGAGCCTCTCAAGTACTGGGATTACAGGTGTGCGCCACCACACCCGGCAAGAGAAATATTCTTAATATCTTAAGAATATGATATTTGATAAGTATACATTTTTTTCTTTTTTTGTGATACTGGAGATGGAACCCAAGAGCATTCTAGCTCTGAGCTACACTTCCAGCCCATTTTTTATTCTTTATTTTGAAACAGGGTCTCACTAAGTTGCAGAGGGGCTCACTAAGTAGCTGAGGCTGGCCGTGAACCTGCGATGTGATCCTCCTGTCTCAGCCTCCCAAGTACTGGGATTACAAGCATGTGCCACCACGCCCGACTGATAAATATATTTGATAAATAATATTTTGATAAAAATATTACAATATATAAAAAGATAATTTTACTGGTATAAAGTAAAATAGAGCAAGACAATAAAACCATTATAAATACTTATAACTATAATAATACAGTCGCAAAATATGCAAAACCAAATTAAAGCAAGAAACAGGTATATTATTAATTGTTGCTGGAGATTTGTCATGCTCCTCTCCAGAGGCAAAATAAATAGAAATGAGGACACGGATAATATAATCGATAAATTAATCTACAGGGTAAGTTGAGAGTTTTACATGCAAGAAAGAAGATATATTCTTATTATAAGATATATTCTTATTGATTAAATATATGACATTTAGAAAATTTACTATGTGTTAAAAAAAGGAACTCCACATTTTGCAGAACCCAACTTAAGTATTAAGCCTCAAGAAACGGGGAAAAACCTAACAGAGTAAAATCAAATCAGAGAAACAAAGGTAAGGACAAATTTCAATATAATTGTGCATTCAGAAAACAGGAGAGTCAAACAGTACCCCAAAACAATTTTTGTAAAGCATTAATAATGTACAATTCTGGTATGAAAATTCAAGAAAAGTAGTAATTTAAATTTTAAAAATGTTTTGAAGAAGGAAAAACCACTAAAGACAAAACTAGTAAATAGGTATAATATATCTGTAAATCAGTTAATCCAATAAATTTTTAATTAAATGTCAAAAATTAGAGAAAACTGGAAAAAAACAGATAATAGACATTAGAAAAATAAAAATAATAGATATAGACTACCTACATCAAAACTTCAACCAATTTTATAAGGGAAGGCTACCAGACTCCTATGAGAAAATTAATTCCCATTTTATACAAATTGCTCCAACATAATAGAAAAAGTCTTCGAACTAAGCTAAAATACAAAATTTTATTAAACTTTCAGGGTTGGATTTTAGAGAGACTTGTCAAACTCATTTTTAAGTGCTTACATAGTAATAATGGCCCATAAACAGATACTACTATTTTATCAAATAAAAATAATACTTGGGACATAAGAGGGACTTTAGATAATGGAAGAGAAACTCCAGTGGAGTAAGGAAGGTGGTGGGCGGTGGAGGGAGGGAGAATTACCAAGGAGGCACTTCCACTGATGTAATGTTCTTATGTGAGACTACCAATGCCAATCTGGATCTCGGTGTGGGGAAGGGGAGGGAGTAGGGAGAGAGCTGTGCTGTGCCGACGCTTACCAAATGCTATGTCCATGTATGTCACTATCACTCTGAACTACATTATGCTGTGAAACTATAATGCACCAATAAGAGTATAGAAAGAAGTAGAAATAACGAAAGAAAGCCAACTCTATCATTCATTAAGATTTACTTTAAGCCGGGCATGGTGGCACACACTTGTAATCCCAGTACATGGGAGGCGGAGACTGGAGGATCCGGGTTTGTGGCCAGCCTCAGCTACTTAGTTAGGCCCTCCGCAACTTCGTGAGACCCGGTTTCAAAATAAAGGATAAAAAATAGGGCCGGGGGTGTAGCTCAGAGGTAGAACGGCCCTGGGTTCAATCCCCGGTACAGCAAAAAAAAAAAAAAAAAGACTTACTTTAAGGCTACAGTAATGAACAATAGTCTGACATTGGCACAGGAACAAAGAAATAAACTAGTGGATTGAAACAGAAAGCTCAGAAATAGCATGCTGAATTGATAAATAATAAAACTGAAAAGAACATATTGACTAGAAAAATGATGTAATGGAAACTCACAATAAAGAGAAAAACATCACATACCCTAACTTACATCATATATAAAGGTAGAGTCCAGATGAATTAAAGATCTAAATGTGGAGCAAAACTCATCAAGAGATGTGTGCATATACAAATGTATCACTTTCAATCTCACTATGATGTATAATTACATTTCTCCAATTTAAGAAATTCTATTACTAATAACAAAATATTGTAAGATTAACTAGAATGAGTTTAATAAAGAATTGTGAAAAATAAAAAAAATCTAAATGTAGGAGAAAAAAGCTAAGAATGTAATATATAAAATATTAAAGAATAATTATGATACCCAGAAGTGGGAAGAAACATCTATAACAGTATACCAACAATATACACACTACAGATATATTAATGGATATTATG
This sequence comes from Glis glis, assembly GCA_004027185.1. Lineage (NCBI taxonomy): Eukaryota > Metazoa > Chordata > Mammalia > Rodentia > Gliridae > Glis > Glis glis. The sequence goes on from PVJS01003261.1 coordinate 59,276, forward strand.
GTTGGTTACACAGAAATTAAGAGCTTTTGTTCATAAAATGCCAACAAGTAAAAGGAAGGAAAAGAGGACAAAATGACTAATAAGTATTAGGAGAACTGGCAAGCTCACTAGCAAGTAAAATAGTATAAATGAAAATTATATCCATAAGAAAGGCAATAAAAATGACCATCACACCTGAAGAAAAGTGCACAGACTGCACTGTAGATGAGAAAGTGATACCCCAGGGACAGCCAGGCTGTCTTGACAGCAGTACCAGTGTCTAATGAGGGCACAGTGCCAGACAGGAGATATACCAGAAGAAATACGGTAAGTTCTAAAAACAAGTTGTCATGGATGATCTGGGCTATTATTCAGAGTGTGCTTAATTTAAATCTAGGAAAAGAGGAGAAAGAAAAACGGATATAAGTCCTGTTTCCCTCAGTAGAGGAGTTAGGGAAGGCCTTATTCAGTTCCCTGACTGTACAAGAGGCCCAAGGTGTGGACAGGCCTCAGAGGCCCAGAGTATATTTTTCTTTCTTTCTTTCTTTCTTTCTTTCTTTCTTTCTTTCTTTCTTTCTTTCTCTCTCTCTCTCTCTCTCTCTCTCTCTGTATGTGTGTGTGTGTGTGTGTGTGTGTGTGTGTGTTACTAGGTACTAGGGATTGAACCCAAGGATTTCTACCTCTGAGCTACACCCCCAGCCCTATTTTATTTTATTTCATTTTTTTAGGAACAGGCTTTCACTAAGTTACCATGCACTGGCCTGGAACCTGTGATCCTCCTGTCTCTTAGCCTCCCAAGGACTGGGACTATAGGCCAGAGTATCTTGAGGACCTCAGAACCTGTCCTCCTAAGATACCTTGCTTTCTAATGCTGCACAGTAATGCCCATGATTAAGTTGGAATTAGTTTTTTTGTGTGTGTTTTATTTCCTAAGAGTAAACTCTGGCTGTGGTGGGTTCTCCTTTCCTCAACCAAAAACAGCTGGCTCAAGATAATCCACCTACATCATGCAAATGAATATAATAAATCAACATCAGTAATCTCTTACTACAAATTAATTTCTGATTAAACACAATGATAATTATTATGATCTGTTACCAGTTATCAATTATTTATTTGGCTAAGCGCTAACATATCATAGCAATTAGTTAAATTTGATTCTCCTCTGCAAGGACTTCCCCACCTCGTGCTCCTGCAACCCAGTAATAATCAGCCAGCAGCTTCTGCATGGTATCAGCTTTGCCTGACCTCACAGAGACACTCACCCTTTTTGCTGCATATTCATTCACTTTCTTTGTGACTAGTGATGCCAGATAAAATACAGGGCATCTAGTTAAATGTGAATTTCAGGTAAAGAAGAAGTAAATAGAAATATGTTCCGAGTATTGCAGGGGAGAGACTTGTACAAAGTCTTAAACATCATGGTTATTGAAATTTAGGACTCTTTCCTTCCTATTCACCTTTCCAGAATTGAGTTCCCTCCTTCTGGTGATTTTTCACTGCCCACAGACTGAAATCTGCTAGGAAGGAAGGAAGAAAGGAAGGAAGGACGGAAGGAAGGAAGGAAAGAAAGAAGGAAGGAAAGAAGGAAGGAAGATGCATTTATTCTTAAACCTAATGAAATTGTGAGGTAGGTACTATCTCCAATTTGCAGACGAAAAACAGGATAATGTAACTTCAAACCTGCATCTGTTATGTCATAGCTAGCAAGTACAGTTAGTCCTAGAATCCAGGCTAGCCTTGGTCCAAAGCCATTCCCTTTCCACTTGAGCACAATAAAATAGGTAAACAGGTAAGAAGGGCAGGTGTTTTGCACTGATTGAGGAGCCTTGACTGAGGTGGACTGTGCTCTCCAAGAACCTTGGGCAATGATCTTGGGCTCCCTGGGTTGCCCCAGAGCAATGGTGGGGCCGGACTTCATGAGCTGCGTAGCTGGGCTCACTAGGCTGCTTCTGTTAAGCCATCTCTAAGGAACCCAACATGAATGAGCCAATGTAGACACATCAGTGCAGAGAGAAGAGAAACCCAAAACAGTGGCTGGAAACCTCGTTAACTTTTCCCTACATCCAGAGACCCAGAATATGTCATTGGAAATCTTTTTTTACTTACTAAGTATAGAACAAACAAAGCCCCAATTCTAAATCAGAGGGTCCATTAACAAAACCCAGTGCTCTTCCACCTGCCCTCCTTCAATGAGAAGACACATGGCTCCTACCCTTAGGAAAATCACCCTAATTATATGAGCTAATTATTCATGTTGTTTCTTTTTTGCTTTTTTTCCCCTAAATTATGGCCATCTTTAAGAGAACCCAATTGCTTTTTTTAAACAGAAGATTGAACCATCTATTAGAATGTAAAAGAATGTGCTAATTGGAGTTCAAATCAAATAATAGGACACAGTTTAAATTTATACTTATAAAACAAATTATACCTCACCCTTAGGTCTCAACTCCACAGTCTTGAAACAGCAGAATGACCAAAAGTCACCTTGAATCCATCTACCCTTACAACTTGACAATGATTGCTTTTTTTTTTTTTTGGTTTTGGTTTGTTTTTAGTTTCTTTCAGCCAGAAGTAACTGCTCTTAACTGTGAGATTATGCAGCTCTGTTTGGAAAGCTTTTGTGAGTCCCTATGGTATAATGATTTTCCTTTAGAGAGCATGTAATTTTAGGTTCTTGCATAACAGCACAGATTTTTATGGTATTACTAAAGTTTGTAATTTTATTTCCCTCTGACAATTAAGTGCACACTGATGTTATGGAATTTTTTCTTCTTTCCATCACAGTTGGATGAAATCAGAAAGGCAGGCTATGCTGTGCTGGGAGTGCTCATGTCTCGAAGTGTAAACGTTTTGTGATTCCCTTGTTGAAGATCCATTTCACACATAGGCAAATCCATCACATGCTACTGTTTGCTTTCAGTTACAAACAAGCTGCAACCCAAAACATACAACGCACCAACAAAAAACAATCAATGTGCCATTTATGCACTCCCTTTGTTTAGGAAATAGTTTAACAGTTTACAGCACATTAACTTAGATGTTTAAACTAACCTTTTTGCAGAAAGTGAGCATCTTCCAAATAAATGTACTCTCCCCCTAGAATTCGTCATTTCTCATCCCTAGCCATATTGCTCTCTTGTCTATTGCACTCAGACCTGAGCAATAACACCAGCCTTCTGCAGAGACCTTCACTGCTTCCCTTCGCTGTGTAAATGAAACACATCACTTTTTCTACTCCAGGCAGCTGAATGCAGATAAATGTTTTAGCCTGTGAACTAGGCAGCCCCATTTGGACATGCATGATTCACCCTGTCCCTTGGAGGCAGAGTGAAGGCTTCTCTACCACAAAGATGAGTGTTCAGTAACCATTAAGTATATGACAATCAGCCTTTGACTTCCTCTAAATTGAATTTTGTAATTTATCCAAGAATCTCTAAGAATGATAATGCTCTCTTTTAATCTTCATCTGTTGGCTTTAATCCATTCCCTGATGATTACTTTTGCAGACTTGCTAGGGCTTAATGTTGCTTCTCCTAGCAAGGCTTATTTGATCAATAATATGATCCCAAGACAGGGTGGATAGAAACTTTGAAATCCAGTCTTGCTCAGCCGCCACCCTGTGGTTTGGTATAGCCATTTCCCACTGGAAATCACTTTCCATAGTGGCCAGATTTCATGTTCTTATACTTCATCTAATGAAACCCAGGCACTAGGTGAATGTTTATGATGTTTCCTCCATGGAATAACCATAACCTGAAATCTGCTAGCCATATATGTGATGTTAGAACAAGTTCTTCCTCCTTTCCCAACACATGGAATTATTGATACACACTGAATATGGTGTCCCCCCAAGTGCCCCCCAAGTCCCTATGTTAAATAAAGCCTTATCCATTGATGTGACTGTATTGGGAGATAGGACCACTAAAGAGTTAATAAAGTCCAATGGGATCCTAAGAATGGGTCCCTGATCCAACAGGGCTTAGGGATGTAGCTCAGTGGCAGAACACTTGCCTAGCATGCACAATGTCTGGGGTTCAATTTCCAACATGGGGGAAAAAAAGAAAAGAATATACAACCAGAGAGTTTATGCTCTTTCCAATTGGCGTGCAGGCACCAAGGAAAGGCCATGGGAGACTGTAGCTAGAAGGCAGCCGTCCACAAGTCAGGAAGACAGCTCTCACCAGAAACTCACCATGATACCTTGAGCTCAGACTTCTGGATTCCAGAACTATAGGCAAAATAATGTTTGTTGTTTCATCCATCCGGCCTGTGGTACTTTGTCATGGTATCCCAAACAGACTAATACAAACTCCAAGGAATAAGTCGTCCTAGTAACCATCTTAATCTTTTTGGAGTTTTGGTTAAAGTATTTCAGTTGAATCCTGACTCATTTTCCACACACAAAACACCAACCTCATAATTACAAAATTGAGAAATGAACACGTGTAGATGAGTGGTCATGGGTTTAGAAGTTTCGGGAAAATGCTGGTGATTATACTTCCTCTAATCTTAGAAGCCTGTTACTGTGAACTGTTCTGAATAAACACAAAACAGCCAAGAAAGAAAGATGAAGAAAATTCCCCCAGTCAGGCTTTGTCCCCTTGGGAAGAACATGATGGCAGCCATTTTGTCCCTGCCTCCCTATTCAATTTAACACTGGTCAGACTCAGATTCCCCATTACCTTTTCTAACAGAGCTTTTTCAAACTTCACGGAACGCAATCATAGTTTAGTAGCTCCTCTTGCCTATGAAGAGTGAAGATACAAAAGAGAGCAGGGCACCAGCTACAGCCATCCTTCTGTGGCCACTCTGTCCACATACTCTCAAGAAATTCTGCGGCAGAATTGACCCATGTAGGATTAATAAACAATTCCATCCTGTCCAAGAAAGGAACTAGAAAACTTTCCTAGCATGCTTATATTGATCCAAGATTTATAGCTTCACATCTTTTCAAGGGGCTTTCTTTGAAATTACCATTTTTAAAGTATGCATTAAACATCCTGTTTACTAAAAACTGTGGTGATTCAAAGATCCAAAATGGACTTAGGTCAACCACCCTCGCTTCAGGAGCTCTGGAAGTACTAAATAGATTCTTTTTCAGAAGGTGCCTCAAACCAAGTGGTCCCCCCTAACTCTCAATCCTCTTTCCTTCTTAATTCAATGTGTTCATCTAAACCTCTAAGATATTTCCTCAACTGTGTGTATTTTAACAGAGAACATTTAGCTGGCCATGGCTGCACAGGCCTGTAATCCAAGTACTTGGGAGGCTGAGACAGGAGGATCACAGGCTCCAGGACAGCCTCAACAACACAGATTTTCAGGAGTCTAGCAAGACCCTGTTTCAAAACAAAATAAAGCAAAAAGGATGAGGGTGTAGCTCAGAGGTAAAATGCCCCTGAGTTCCATCCCCAGTACCATAAATGAAAGAATAAATAAATAATAAAGGACATTTAAGGACCAGTAAATTTGGAGAAGAGGAAGAACTTAACCTCCTATTGGCTGGAGAGACTAATCCGAGGAAGGTTTATCTAATAGGACCTCAATAATCCTGGTTATCAAACAGAAAGGTTCTTCATTCTATGAATTGTATTTCCTTCCTTTAATGACTAAGGATTTGTGACTAACACCTGTCTTCTTAACTTATCTGGACCAAATCACCACAGCTTCTACATCCTTCCCTGGGAGTATCTAATGAGACCAAACATGTACGTTCTCGCCCCCAAGATCTATCTTCCATTCCTGCAGTGACTTTGCAGCTTCCAGTCGGATAGGGCTGAGAGGGCAGCCTCTGTATAAGCTGGCCCAAATTTAAAGCAGGATTTATGAATCTTGAGCAGGATTTTCATGCTGTCTATACCACCGTGAAATTATCTGCTGATTCCATTTAGTAAACAAGGCAGCAGGTCGAAGCTGGCTGTTCGCAAACCTAGCAGAGAGTGTGTGGTAGCAATGTTAATGCCCTAGTGCCCGGACCAATAGGACTTCTGTTGGGGAGGCAGGTTTGTCCATCCCAGCATCACTCTTCTAGTGCCTATGCAGGAGGCGAATGAAGAAAGGCATGTTTGCATACTGTTTCTCCACTCATTATTAATGCACAGCATATATTATTCAAAATAAGCAATTATCCCAAAGAAAACAAAACAATTTGCATTTCCCAGGAGAGAAATTGCCCCTCTGAGGGAGTTGGTGTCAGGCAGAGAGCAAGAAACCATTGACTGGAGCAGAAACTGTATCATATTCTCTCTGCAGGACAAAAACCCAAAAGATTCAGTTTTCATGCTCCCTCTCCAACCGTTGGTCCTGCGCGCCCTGATTTTATGTACCTTTCACCAATGTACAACAGGTTCCTTGTTCTTGGGCTGGACTTGTTTAAAATAGAGGCCAATGTTGTAAGCACCAGTGTTTTTAAAAAGTATGAGTACAAGAGCATTAAAAAATTTTTAAACTATTATTAATTCCATTTGTTTTCCTGTAAATTACAAAAGAAATCTGTTACTCACTTGGTCTTGTAAAATTTCTTGGTGAGGCCTTATAGCACAGAAATGACTCTTCTGTATAAGTCCTTCCCCAAATACCCTGCCTATGATGAGTTTTCCAGAGCACTGGTTTACAAATTTTTCAAAAGGAATCAAAGTCCCCTGAGGTCTTGTGAAAACACAGCTTGCAGAGTCCTAATCCCAGAATCTCTTAGTCAGTGGACCTAAGGTAGAAACCAATATTTGTATTTCTGAAAGTCTCCCAAGTGATTCCAATGCTGCTAGTCCAGGGACCATCTTTGAAAATATTGTTTGAAAGTTCTGCTATCCAATAAACTAGCCTCTAGCCACACATTGCTAATGAGTACCACAAATGTGACTGGTCCAAATGGAGATGTGCTGTAAGTGTAATACATATATTGAGTTTCTAAGATTTTTGCAAAAATCGAATGCCAAAAAATACCATATTAAATATTATTATTATTTTATATAATCACATGTTGAAATGATATTTTCAAATATTTTAGGTTAAGCATAACATATTGTTAAAATTAATCTCACCCATTTTTTTACTTATTAGTATGGCTATTAAAAAGTTTAAAATTGCATACATGTCTCACCTTATATTTCTATCAAATGGGCATCAATAGAGAGGATTTTGTGTGGGCTAAGGAAGAGATATTGCCACTATGAAATCAAGGGGCAAGGATAACTTCAAAGTGTGAAGCCAAATTTGATTACCCAAGTTTTGATTGACTACTCCAAGATCCTATGGAAGCCTACATTAGAATCATGGAGATGGATCAGAGCTGTGAAGCAGCTGAGATGATCCAATTTAGAGGAAAGAGCTGGGTGGGGTGGGACCAAGGAGACATTAACCTGATGAACTTAATTCAGCCCAACAGAAATCTGTAGAATCAGGTCTCTTTAAGAGAGTTCAAACATGGTTTTCTGTTTGCCTAGTTTTCTAGGTGCTACTAGTCTGTGAAATAGAGTTCTAATTATCCACTGAATTCTACTTTCGTGTGTACAGTTTGTTTCTTTGGGGAGATTGCCAGCTTTGCACAGGCAAGAACTAAATCTGGATTTTATGTGATTTGGGGCACCTGACATTGCATCGATATATATTATAATAAATTGATATATATTATAATAAATATAATAAATGAGTGAATGCATCTTATATATTTTATGGTTCCTTAAATCAAGGAAAAATTATTCCTAACTCTTGTGTAAATAACATAATAATCACTGTGGCATTTCTCAAACTGTTGTTGAACAGATTATAAGTGTGTTAGTCAGCTTTTCGTCACCGTGACAAAACACCTGAGAAACTTAAAGGCGGAAACATTTCGGTCCACGGTTTCAGAGGTTTCAGTCTAGGGTTGGCTGCTTCCATTGTTTCTGGTCCTGTGTCAAAGCAAAACCTCATGGTGACAGGGCAGGATAGAGAGAAACTATTCACCACATGACAGCCAGAAAGGAGGAGGCAGGAGAGAGAGAGAGAGAGAGAGAGTGAGTTCTGGGATTAGATATACCCTTCAAAGGCACAACCCCAGTGACCTATTTCTTCCGTACCTTCGTCCGTACCTCCTAAAAGCCTATTCAGCTATGACCTCATCAGTCCACTGGTGAGGTCAGAGCCCTCATGATCCAATCACTTCCCCAAATCCCAACCTCTGAACATTGCTGAATTGGGGATCAAGCCTTCAACACTTGAATCTTTGGGGGACACTTTATATACAAACCATAACAATAAGTAATCTGTAGTTATAGTAGTTTAACAAGATGTATATACAACTTCCCTTTCTTGGATATTTGCACCGAAATATCAATACATTAAAGACAATGAGCAATCCTGCAATTACAAAGCATCCAACTTTATCTTAATGAGCACTTTATATTAGCATGGGACTGTTTTTCTTTATCATATACATTAACATCTCACACATTCAGTTTTCATAGAACCCACTTCAGAGTTCATCTGGCAGCAAGAGGTTCCTTGTCCATCACTACTGCTACTGGCCAGGACAATAGAAACAAGAAAGGGTATTTCCTTGAGGTGTCATGTAGATGAAGCCTCTATGATATCCTATTTTCTTTCTCCTCTGCTACTCTTTGGAGGCATGAAAGAACTCCATCCGTTTCATTCTGTCTAACTCTTTCTGGAATTAGCAAAACCAAGTACTCTAGTGAGATGTCTACATGATAACCCCCTTCCATGATTTTCCACTTTCTGGTCTTTGTCATGGGAATTCTGAGTATTTTTCTCATAAAGGCACCTTATTTCAGTGGACTGATCAACAAATCTAAGTCCAAGATAGCTCTTGACCAGCGTCTCCATCCATTTCTTCTGCTATAAAAATATCACAGACTGGGAATTGATAAATAGTAAAAATGTATTGCTCACAGTTCTGGAGACTCACAAGTCCAAGATCAAGGAACCCATGTCTGGTTACAGTTTTCTTGCTGGGCCCTCACATGGCAGAAGGAGCAAATGTTGTGTCTTCACATGACAGAAGGTCAAGGGCAAAAAAGGCAAGAAGGAACCTGGCTCATCTCCCCCAGATCTTGTATAAGGCACTCATCATCTCCATCCAAGAGGGCAGAACCCTCCTGGCCTAATCAACTCCTGTAGGCCTGATCTCTTCACATTGTTGCATTGGAGGTTAACTTCCAATGAGAATTTTGGAGGCAACACAATCATTCAAACCGTAGCAGTCAGTATGTGATGGGCCTGAGCAGCAGTTCTGCCAGGACAGCAAGCAGACATAGGCAGGAGGAGGGAAGAGTGTAGGGCTGTGTTCAGGGACCACATTTCCAGCAACACTCTCTTTTAAGTACCTTTAACAATTCTTGAAAAAGAGCTAATAACATGCATTATTATTATTATTGTCATTATTATTATTTGTAAAGCATATACAGTTACCTCTGTACAAAAAAAAAGACTTGGTTTCTTTTGTCACCGCAGAGGGTAAAGTGATTCTGAAGGCAAATATTTAAAGTGAAAATGTATTGCTTGCCTTATCCCCAAATCGCAAGCAATCATTCTCTCTTTTAAATTGATTTAGGATTCTTCATGATAGTATTTTTACCCTAGCTGGACTTTATTCCCCAAACTCAAGTCTGCCCTGTGGATGATAGAGCAGGACTGAATTATTATGATTATTACTCTTTCCTGAGCACTTGCTGGGGTTGCTTTGTTTGGCCAGAATGCAGCTGGTCTCCTTTGGGAGGAACTAGGTAAGTAAAAAGCAGTGTTGACATTTTTTTTATTTTATTATTCCACATTGTTATTCCTTAAGCCTAGGCATAGAGCTTTCTCTGCTATAAGACAGCAGAATGTCCTCATCTTACAAAGTCATTTAGCAAATATAGGTTTCACTAGGAGGGTCAAGAAATGATCCCTACCATAGTCTTGTGTTGGAAAACCCAGTTCAAGCTAAACCACTTCTCCTTAGTTTTACAAATGTTCATTAGGAAGAAGCCACCCAAATCAAATTACATTACTCCTGTAAGTGACACAGGGGAGAGGTATAAGCAGGATTGACTTCCTCAAATCCCAAGATTCCTGTCCTGTCAAGAGATAGTGTGACATTTCCTTGATGTTGTTTTTCCTTTCTTGGATGTATGGCAGGTAGCTCTGAGGAACCGATTCACTTAACATAAAATATTAACATTTACTAGGTTTCAGGTTTGGGTTTTCTTCCCACATGTGATTAAAGTACCATGGAAACAAATGTGTAGTTCCTTAAATGAGGTGTGACCCTGCCAGCCCCAAGAAAAACCCTAGGCATGGAAATGGAGGGGAAAAGGAAGTCAAGCAGACATGGAAAAGCACTCTTGTTACTTTACTATAAGAATCTTAATTAGTCCCAAAGGTTTTTCCCTCTCATTTTAAAGCAAAATCAGGTGGATCAGACAATGAAACGTGTGTCAATCAATCTCTGCTAGAGTTGGCCAGCTGTGGCTACCCTACTTAGATGACTTGACCTTTTATACTTGAAGCTATGAGTTAGCCTGGATTTTGCTCCATTCAGAACTGCAGGTGTGTAAGTGGAATTGTGCCGATAAATGAGCTTTTCTAATTGAGTTCATCCTTGTAAATTAATAAAAATTCCTGCCAATCAAACGTGTGCATGTTTGCAGGAATATTATCAGTAGGTAATGGAGATAATTAATACTTCATGACATCAAGGTCTGAAATTAAAATCAAATCTGAGACTTAACTGCGATTATTAAATCTGAGGAAAATTATCTTTCAGATGACAAGTGTCACAACCTTCAGCACCTGAATTAATAACAGGGAACAAGCCTCCAAAAACACAGTGCATTCTTCATTTTTTTTTCCTATGTTGCAATAATTACCACTTTATGACATCAAGGACCTATATCTGGCTCAAGATAATATTGCAGATCAGCAAAGTATTATTGCAGCCAGAAAATACAAATTTCAGGCAACTTATCTACTAGCAAAACATAATTGAAAGAGGATAGGAGTGGTATATGGGACCCAGGTTATTGACCTGACTCTTTTGGAACCTGGATTTGAATCCAGAACCTTGCAAATATATTCCCTTCTTACTATGGTCAAGTATATCATTTCACATATCTGGGCTTTAGGTCTTTCTTGATACAAAGATGAATTTTGCTCTGTTTGCAAGATTCACACAATAATCAAAAAGGAGTGATCATTAAATTACTTGTTTATTTTCATTTGTTCATTCATTATTCCAATATGTATTGAGTACCAACCCACCAATGTGTGGAATGTTTGGAAAACAGAGATTAGAAAAGACACATTCCTTGATCTCAAAGGATTTCACAATCTGGTAAGACAATTTTCTACAAAATGTGTAGCAAGACAAGATGAGCTCAGAGCCAAAGAGAAGCATGTGTTACATGACAGCGATGGTGGGGATGGGTTATAGGTAGGGACACTTCCCAGAGAAGGTGATGCTAAAAAGAATCATGGAGGACAAACATCTTTGAAGAGATAAAAGAACATTCAAGGGAACAAGGCAACTGTTCTTACATTATTTTTTTTTCCACTGTAACTAGATTGAAGTGGTTGATTCCCAGGGAATAGTTATTAGTATGTGACTATCAGAAGTACAGATGAAAACAGCCGGGCGTGGTGGCACACACTTGTAATCCCAGTACTTGGGAGGCTGAGACCGGAGGATCCGGGTTCACAGCCAGCCTCAGCTACTTAGTGAGGCCCTCCACAACTTAGTGAGACCCAGTTTCAAGATAAAGAATAAAAAATAGGTCTGGGGGTGTAGCTCAGAGGTAGAATGCCCCTGGGTTCAATCCCCAGTACCGCAAAAAATAAGTACAGATGTAAACAAAGCACTATTTCTCAAACCACAGCTGCATTTTAGTAATGGAGCTGCATGGCTTATAAAAAAGTGAAAAAGAAAAAAAAGTAACGTGACTGGGGATAACTAACTAGAAAGTGGTAGCGCCATTATGTGAACCATGTAACTTAACTGGTTTATGTACAACTTGAGTTTTATTTATTTGTTTTGTTTGTTGTGATTCAGGATTGCTGATATTAGGACCAGGAGGACTTTTCTCATAAGGGCAGAACCCCAGTAGAGCAGTCAGGATTGAGAGCAGATTATAGACTTAGAGAGGAAGCTGAGCAGGAAATGGAATCAGGGAGATCGAGCTGGTTTGCAGAAATGAGAGGAGAAAGGCCATGCCAGTGGCCCACTGGACCCCAGACGAGGTGCTAAAGGATACCTTACATTTCTGAGCTTGCTGAGACTGTGGCTTCCTCCATCAGTTCCGACCAAGGGACTAATACTGAGATAAGGGCTCTAGGTTCTTACAGCTGAGAGGAAGATGTGAACAGCATATCCTGACGACAGAGGTGGTGAGAAAAACAGCTGTGTTTATCTGGGTAAGGCAAAGTGTTTCAAGAAAAGCTGAATGCCCAGACTGATGTTGAAGCTGTTATATTCCCTGCTGCTCTTTTGAGATATACCTGATACAATATAGGTCTTGAGGCTTTCACTACTGTGTAAGCCAGTGGGAGCACCCACAATGATGGTTAGAATATGGAAAATCAGCACGCCTGGTGTATAAATGACCACTGTCCATGCTCCCTTCTTCTCTGCCACTCCAGCCCCTATTCTAAGACCTAACCTCCCAGGAACAGCCTTTAGGACCTCCCTCCAGTCACAAGACCAGTGTCTGTCCTATGGAATGTGCAATATACACTCTCAAATATTTTGAACATCACCCCTAAGTATAAGAACAATGGTATTCCTCACTGTCTTAGTATGTCCCTGCTGCTATACCAAATTACCGCAGACTGGGTAATTTATGAATCATAGAAATTGATTTCTCATAATTCTGGAGGGTAGGAAGTAAGCATATTTGGTAAGGGCTTACTGTCTGTTTTCAAGATGGTGCCTTCTTGCTGCATTCTCAGATGGAGAAAGAGACAAAAGCTGTCTCTTCCCATGATGAAAGGGGAGTGGAAGGATCAAAAGGGCCTGGCTAGTTCTCTAGAGTCCTTTCCTAAGTGCACTAATCCCATTCCTGAAGGTAAAGACCTCCTAAAGTCCCCACCTCTTAATGCCACAGCATTGAGGATTAAATCTCAATGTGCACTTTGGAGAAACACAAATATTCAAACCATAGAATGCATACCCTGCGAGTCACAGCTTCCCCTTCCCTTTGCTCATACAAATGCACAATCTCCTCTGGGCTCAGATATAACTGATAGGAAACTGTTGGAAAAGACAAGACTCAAACTCATTGCCAACATAGCCTATGCCCTTCCCTAGTGCGCACTACTGTTTCTTACTCTCTTGTCTGATGAGAATCCTCTATACTTTACTCTGCAGCTGAGGCATGAGATGTTCAGATCGTGTAAAGGCAAAAGTTCTGCTGACATGCAATTTCCTTCTTCCTTTACCCATCAGAGCTTGCCATTTGTTATCTCCTTTCTTCTGATCCTGTCAGATGCCAGAAGTCTAATTTGAGACAGACAATAATTAGCACTCTGGAACTGATAATTGCCGGGAGGCAGTATACTCATTTGACTAAGCACAGAGGTTAGTCAGAAAGAATCCTGTCCACCTTCCCCACCTTGCTGACACTCCAGCCCCTATTCTAAGATCTTAGCTCTCAGGAGTGACCTTTAGGACACCCTTCCAGCAACAAGACCATTTTTTTTTCCTATGGAAAGTGCTACACATACCCTTAAATATATTGAGCATCACCCCTAAGTAGAAGAACAGTGGTATCCCCCATTGTCTTAGTATGTTCCTATTGCTAGAATCCTATCTCAGCTGCTTAAAAGGTTAATTAATGACCTTGTACAAGTAATTTCATGTGTTCAATCCTCAAATGTCTTCAACTGTATAGTGATACCATTAAGAATCTCTAACACTTAGCCAGGAACAGTGGTGCATACCTATAAACCCAGTGCTTGGGAGGCTGAGACAGGAGGATCACAGGTTCAAGGGCAGCCTCAGCAACTTAGTGAGACTCAGTAGTATAGCTTGGGGGGAGAATATCCATGGGTTCAGTCCCATAGTGCTAAATTAAAGAGTATCTAACACTTAAGGTTGCTGAGTGGGTTAAATGTAATCGTATACATTAAATGTTTAGGAATGCTTTGGTGTGAAATAAATAATAAATGTTAAGTTGCTATTATTGCTTATCATCATCTTTGTAGTGTAGTTTATTGTACTCGACTCTCAGAGAACAAGTTTGGCTAACTCTTACTATGGTTCTTGGAAATCTAGGCACAAAACTGTGGAATATCATGGTGTCTGAGTCCATTTGGGTTTCTGTAACAAAATGTCATAAACTGAGGAGCGTTTTAGCAATAGAAATTTATTTCTCACTGTTGTGGAAGCTGGAAAGTTGAAAATCAAGACACTAGCAGATCCGTTGTCAAGTGAGGATCCTCTTTCTGGTTCATAAAGACAACTTCTGCCTGTGTCCTCAACATGGTGGAAGGGATGTGGCAGCTCTCTGCAGCCTCTTTTATAAGGCCAGTAATCCTGTTTATAAAAGGGCTCTGTCCTTACGACCTAAACATCTAAATATCACCACCTTGGGGTTTAGGATTACAACATATATACATTTTGGAGAGCCATAAACTTTCAGACCATTGTTCCTGGAAGGGTCAGTAATTGCTGCCTTGCATTCAAATCCCCCTACTTAATGAAGATGTGACTGTTTCCACAAACACCATAAAAGCATTAGGACCAACTCTAAAATCTGGGTCTCATGAGACCACTGCACTATAGGGGTATTGGAATATACTTGTAAAAAGGCATATGTATGCTGCAGTTGTAAAGAAGCTGAATTTCTGGGCCATGTATAGTCTTGTGGGAATTTGGTATGTGTTGGCATATCTAGAGAAACCATTTTTTTGAGCAACACTCCAAAGTCTAGAGTTGCAGTGTACCCCCTGTTGGCTCTGGAAGCCCCAGTGGGCTGCTTGTCCCCTGTGTGTGTTCCGGAGAGAAGAATTCATAGAAGCTTCCCTCCTCTTGGAACAATGTTTATTCCCTGCCTTATCCTCCAAGAAAAGGCATATGTTTCTTCGATTTGTTGTTTGCAGCAAGGTGCAGCTTAGAGGGGAGTGTGGATGCGCTTGTGTTTGCCATGAAATTAAATAAGAGCAATGATACATAGCCAATGTGCACCCATAAATTTCAAGAAGGAAAATTCCAATGTGGCATGAGGATAGAAGTAGCTGATATATTATAAGGGAAAGGCACTGAATCTTGTGCAAAATGAGAGAAATATAATTTCCCTGCATTATCTTGTCCCTTTCTTAATTGCCTACCAGGATGCATTCATCAACCAGCTTCCCTAGGCCTAAGCTTGCTACTTGCATGCATTTTTATATAAAACCGGCTTGTGTTTTAACTATAAAACACAGTGCTTGTGCTATCACACCAGACACAGAAAATGGATAAAAATCTTCACTTGTCACTTTCTAGATAAAACACACTTTGCATTTCAAAGCTGGGGGACAGGCTGCAAACACCGAGCAAGGGACAATAAATATGAGGGTCAGGAGCACCTGCTGGACTGTATATGCTGCTTAGCAGACTCAAGTGCAGCTGAGGTGTGTGCAGCTTTGCTTTGAGTAATAGGTAGAAAAGATAGCTTGCTGTTCAGATGATTCCCATCCCAGTGGCAGGCTCAGTCTCCAGAATCCAGACTTGGAATCCATTGTGGTGAGAAAGTACTCAAGTTCCTTTCAACCCTAAAATCTGAGGAAGGTAGATTCAAAGAGTGTGGGATAACCAGTGAGCCAGACTCTTGATGGAGAAGAAAATTTGAAAACCACACATGGAAGGCACATTGTATACCAAAACATCTCAATCCAGATGATAAGGGCCTTACCCCACAAGAGACAGAACATGGAAACTGATAATGGTCCCCAACTAGTATGCCAACAGATAGGAGGATGCCCATTAATCTTAAACCCAATGATGCCCAATCGGCAAAAGGAGCTCTTCCTCCACCTGTGCCTTAGAAGGCCCTGCTCCTTCTCCCGCCAGCCTAATGCACCATCCAAATGGTGTGCCAGAAGAAATTGGTGCACGGGACCAGAAACATGGATGTGATTCCTAGCTGTGACCTTAACTGTGAAATTTTTGGCAAATCACATAATCTTACTGAGCCCCGGTTTCCTCATCTGGCATTTGGGGATAATACTATCAGCTTCCTAGTATGATTCCAACAATTGAAGTAGATATTGCATATTAATAACTTAATATAGTGCCTGCAACGTTGTAAGTGTCCAGTAAATATTATGTCATTATCAGCTTTTAAGAACTTTGCACAAAAAGCAACTGCACACCTGCAGAATTGCAGGTGACTTTGTTTAATAATTTAGGTTTGGGGGTTATAGAAGAATCGGCAACTTTACCAAAACTGTACAACTAGCGTCAATGCTTATCTTCTTTGATTTTTCTCACCACAATTTTATAGTTTTCAGTTTATATATTTTCACATACTTCATTAGATAGTTAGCTATTTTATTTTTTGGTGCTATTATGAGTTGTATTTAAAATGTTTCCATTTAAATCCCATTTAAATGTTTCCATTTAAATTTCCATTAAATTCCATTGTTGATTTATAAAATATAATTAATTTTTATGGGTTGTGACCTTACCCAAGAAAAGGAAGAATATAGAAGCTGATATGTTAGTTCTAGGTTTTCTGTAGACTCTTGAAATTTTCTATAAAGACAGCAACATCTTCTGAGAATACTGTTATTTCTTCTTTTCTTATATGTATGTCTTTTTTTTTTTTTGCGGTACCGGGGATTGAACGCGGCAGCGTTCTACCTCCGTGCTACGCCCCCAGCCCTATTTTTTATACTTTATTTTGAAACCGGGTCTCACGAAGTTGCGGAGGGCCTCACTAGGTAGAGAGAGAGAGAGAGACAGAGAGACAGAGAGACAGCGAGAGAGAGCTGAGGCTGGCCACGAACCCGGATCCTCCAGTCTCTGCCTCCCAAAGTACTGGGATTACAAGCGTGCGCCACCACGCCCGGCTATGTATGTCTTTTATTTGTTTTTCCTTCCTTATTGCACTGGCTAGAACTCCCAGTACAATAATTTAATATTGAACAAGATCAATGACAGAGGGAATACGTACCTGGATTCTGATATTAGAGAGGAAAGCATATATTCTTCATATATATATATATATATATATATATATATATCTACGGTATTCTGGTAGATGTATTTTTATAAGGTCAAGGAATTCCCCTTCTTTGGCAGTATTTTTAAAATTTTTATCATGACTGGATGTTGACTTTTTCAAATTCTTTTTTAATAATATATTGAGATGATATGATTTTTCATTTTTACTTTGTTAATGCAAACTACATTGAATCTGAAAATAATTTCTAAAGTAAAATTGGTAGAAACATAAAACTGGTGGAATGATTTTCTTCCATGGATACTCATTCTGATTTAGAGAACTGTAGTACAGAAATTGGGGAATAGCTGTTTTAATCAGTGTGTTGTATGTTAGATCTGGAATGTCCCCCAATGTCTCATGTGAACATAGTTAGGGCTTTGGGCAATGATTAGATTGTGAAGGCTCTGCCCTTCATGTAGCTCAATGGACTATGGGAAGTGGGACCTAGTTGGAGGGAGTTTCTCACTGGGGGCAAACTCGGGAAAAATTTATGTTCTCCCCAGAAACCTCTCTCCTATCTCTCTTCTCCCTTCCCTTCCTTCCCCTTCCTCTTCTCCTTCCCCTTCCCCTTCCCCTTCCCCTTCCCCTTCCCCT
>PVJS01003262.1:0-13212 GCA_004027185.1 Glis glis
TACCACAAAAAAAAAAAAAAAAAAAAAAAGAAAGAGACCTGCCAACCCAAACTTTCTAGGACCCAGCCTGGGACTTATTTCTCATCCGGGCACTAATGGGAGCACTGACTGCCACCACCAGTGAATCAAGACCAGCAAATTGTCTCTGATAACTCTAGCATGTTATCATTGTTATGATTAGTATTTTTACTTTTGGTTTCTGAAATCACTTATTACTCTAATATATAAATTGTGGCCTGAAAATCTGTACCTTTGAAGGGAAGTGATACCAGGCTACTTTCCAGTTTTGCTTTATAAACTTTGATTCTTATTTTGGAGTTTCTCTGTCCTGAACTCTATTTTTACCCATCACCAGATAATGATGTGTTCTTCTATTTCTCTGTGCTTCATCCATGTGTTCCAAGCCTAAAGGTTGCTTATTGGAACCCATCTGCCCAATCCTGTATGCATTATGCCTGAAGGAAGACTTTCAACCCATCTGTCCAATTTCACCACACCCTAAAGAAATCCCAACATGAAACAGACAATATGACTAGTTAACAAGCAAACTTAATAGATGTGGACATTGGCACCCAGTGCTGCCAGAGTATGCCTGTCATCTGACGCCATTTGATCCAGGTCCCAACAGTGTGGAATTATATTTCTTGGTGGTCCTGCTTTTAAGGCAACTGGTGCTGGCAAAAGGTATCAGTTGACTTTCAGCAGAGTAGAATTGTAGAATGCTGGAATTAGAAGGGCGTTCAAGATCAAAGCTTTGTGTAGAGGGCTACAGCTGCCTCACGAATGCCCAACTCCATTACCGTCTTTGTTCCGTGCTTGTCTCATTAGTCTGATAGAGCACTTGGAATAAGCTAAAAGCCTCTCACGTGTGTGCTCACTCTCTTCCACGTGTGTTTACTTGGTGTCTACCATGTGCCAGGGACCCTGGGAGATCCTGAGTGCACAGAAACAGAAATCACAATGCCTAGCTTTCAAGAGGTGTCTCAGTAAAGTAGTGCAGACAAACAATAAAAACATAATTGGAGGGGTCATGGCTTTCTACCTGGAGAGGGTTTAAATATGAAGGAAAATAGAAAAGGTAAATATTTATGAACTAGCACTAAACTTTTCAGTTGCTATGAGCTTCACTAAGTTGCTGAAGCTGGCTTTGAACCTGTGATCCTCCCATCTTAGCCTCCCAAGTACTGGGATTACAGCATAGCCGCCACACCTAGCTTATTTTATGCTTTAATGCTTATTCTTCAAGTCTTTCCCCAAAGACTACCTTTATTGTGAAGCCTTTCCTGTCTCCATTTAGCAAATTTCATTATATCTTTTTATCTGGTCCATTCTACTCATTCATGTTGTCATTTTATTTACTATAAAGTGATATGTGTTTCCATAAATGTACTTTCCATTAAGTGGTAGACTTCTTCTGAACATTTTATATAACCCTAGTACCCAATATAGTAGGCTTCTGATAATCTGTGTGTATATGTGACTAATTAGCATACATAGAAATGCGTGGACATACCTGGTTCTATCTTTCAGTTCAATCTCTTTTTCTTGTAACACACCATACTTAAATGTCTACATTTGTAAGGAAGGAATTATAGTATCAATGTCTAAAGACTACAATACATTTCTTTCCTATATGAAAGGAACAAAGCAAGTGTAAAAACACATTGAAAAAGTTGGTGATCTTGTATGAATTCAAACTCAATTTTTATAATCTGTCTAGGACTGATAAAAGAAATGCCCAACTCAAAGTCCAATCAATAAACATTAATTTCTTGATTATTTTAAATGTCCCTATTTCTTTTCCATGAATAGCTGTGTGAACCCCTCCCCTTCATTCCTGTCTCCTCATAGATGAGACATTGTTCCTTAATATGTGTTCCTTACTATCATAGGTGTCAATGATGTTTTAATCTCATACTTTTACAATTGCATATGAAAAATTCTCTTGTAATAGTTTATAGGAAGATTTCAAAGAGAGATAACCATTAATAATAAAACTGTGTAATTTATTATATAAATATTAATGTAAAATAAATGTATCATATAATATAAAATAACACACTTGTACAAATACAAATTATATATTTGTATAACTTATTTATTTTATACACATAAATTTGTGTAGTGAACATTCTGAAGGATAGTTAGAACTTAACAGAGCCCTCTTTGGTCCCTAGGCTGATGAGATACACTCTACTCATCTGTGTTACTGGGGACACAACAGTTTATTGTTTTTTTGACCTGTCACAACCAGGTCATGTGATGAACTGCCTAGTTGCCCAGTAATTATTCTAGGAACTTGGGCTTTTATCTGAAAACTTGTCACATTTTGTTTTTCAGAGCCAGTGATGGGCATTTGTCAGCCTGTCTCACATTTGTAGCCAGGAGCCTAAGGTCATGATTAGCACATGACTTTGATTGTCAGGAAATGAAGTACGAGGTGTATGGAAGTTTCTTTCATTGCTTCCATGATTGGGAGTTTCTCAATCCTAAAGAAGAAGAAAAATCCATACACAGTTTATTGCCTTCCAAACTGTTTTGTTAGGCTCATTGGATGATTAAGTAATAAGAAGGGCACAAACTTGAAAAAAGTGTAGATTAAAACATATCCTCCAGCCTAGAGCCACAATACCATTGAGCAGCCAGAGAATCTTGTGTGTGTGATGTTCGTTAAAAAATAACATATAAGATTAAAGAAATATATATAAATGTCCTCTTTCAAGTTTAACTATAATTAGAAAAAAATACAAGTGCCCACACATTTAATGTGTAAATATAAGTGCTACAAAGATATCTGCAATAGGCAGTTTGTAAATTATCTAATGTGGATCATCAGTCAACGAGCCAGTTTGTTTACACTGATAGCTCTCTTCAATCTAATAATTGGCCAATAAAGTTAAAAGGTGATATCAAAGGGATGTGATTTTTAAATATTATATTTAAAGTTTTGTCTTTTCCTTCCTAGGTACAGGAAGCATTACATCCCATTTCTACCCTTTAAACATCCTAATAAGGTTGACAGCAAACAGATAAATAGCGTGTATATCAAGATGAGATTAAGTATAGAAAGATGTATTTATTTTCTGATGGATATTATTCTCTCACAAAAATCATATCATTCTTAAATATTATATATTTTCTATCTAAGCAAAAACCTAATACAAATATTCTCCTGAATCTACTAAACACATTTGCAGGAATTATCTTTAGTATTTCAGTACATTCAAAATCAGTGTTTCCTAAACTTCTAACTCATAAACCTCTAAATACAATATAAACTTTCTTAGAGAGACTTATCAATTTTTATTGAATTATTCAAACAATCATGTAATAAATACATTAATTAAATATTCAATCAATTTTGCTTAGAAAAACAATGTAATTTTTAAGAAAACAGGTGAATAAGTGCCTGCATGAATGGTTTTTGGTTAGAAAACTCTTATCAGAGTGATTAAATTTGAGAATAGTTTTCTGTGTTCCTTGCAGTTCCTTTGCAAGGAACCAGCCATTCAAATAATGGACTAGTCATTCAAATAAATGATCACTTAATATGTTTGCTTTTGAAGTGTTCAGTTTCTAGTACTTTAGGAATCAGACATCACTTGCTAGGAAGAGCTCGTATTATTTTTCTTAATTTCCAAATTTAAATGCTAATTTTGAAATAAATGTCATATTTTCATTGATACAACTACTATTTGAAATATTATTATTACTATGAGCCAGCTTCTTTTCTTATTTTTTGGTACCTGGGTTTGAATCCAGGGCCTCTTAAATGCTCTACCACTGAGCTACATCCCCAGCCCACAAGCCAACATTTTTTTTTTTTTTTTTGCGGTACCGGGGATTGAACGCAGGGGCGAAAGCATGTTTTACATACAGACACTGTACCATGCACCTTCACAAAAAAATGGATATTAAGGGCTGGTGATGCATTTAAGTGGTGGAACATTTGCCTAGCATACTCGAGGCCCTGGGCTCCATTCCTAGCACTGAAAAAAAAATTAGTGCATCATTGGGAAACTGTGACTTACAGAAATGAAGTAGTTTGCTCAACCTTTTATTTATGAAGACTTACATATTTTATAAGTAGTGAATGGATAACATAATTGCATATTTATTTCATATTCAATTAATTGTTGATAAATTGAGAGTCTTCATTGATAATAAAAAATTGTCACCCCAAATAATATCACTCTATGCGGGGTTAGACAAATCTTTTTTTTTTTTGCAGTACTGGGGATTGAACCCAGGGGCATTCTACCTGCAAGCTATACCCCCAGCCCTATTTTTATTCTTTATATTAAAACAGGGTCTCACCGAGTTGCAGAGGCCTCACTAAGTAGCTGAGGCTGAGAGTGAACCGGCGATCCTCCTGTCTCAGTCTCCCAAGTACTGGGATTACAAGCGTGCGCCACCACGCCCAGCTGACAAAATTTTTTGATAATGATTACTAGCTTTTATAACCAGTTATTTTTAGAAAACTTAAAAAATCCTTAGCGAATGCATAAAAATTGTACATACTTACGGGATGCCATGTAATGTTTTGAAACATGTATACATTGTGTGGTTTCCAAATTTAAACATGTCTACCTCTTCAGACATTTACCATTCTTTATTTCGTGTGCTGCAAGCCCCTTCCACCATCCATTTATTTTCTGAAGAGGAGTGTGTTAGGGGTAACTGGATCAAATATGCACTGGGAATTAAAGGCTAATTCAGAATAAAATATGCATCATAATTTAATTGGCACTACTTGTAGCTAGGTTTGATAGTAAGAAAGTTCTGGAAGGTCTCCTTTGGAGAAAATTGTTATAGCAGGACACGAGAAAAGTAGTTATTCTCAGTAGAAGCTCAATTTCCACAGTCATCACCATATAACCCACTTCTGAGGACAGAAGTAAAATGAGTAAAAGTGATTTGGGGGTTAATTTCTTAACCTATCCTTCATGTGCAATCATTGTACTTTTGAGATTTCAAAGTTAATTCAGACAGAAATACAATTTATTTACAATCGATTAGAGCGGAGCCAAATGTTGAAGGGAGATTAAGAGTTAGGAAGAAGGAAGGTGATAAATACACAAATCTGAGAGCTCACATGTGCACAGAGTGAGTTGAGAGACTAGTAAGTAATCCAGTGTGGATTGGCTGAGTAGAAGGTATGGGGAGTCATGTTGATAGCGTGGGCTTACGTGTAAACTAGGCCTTTTCTTGATTCCATCAAAGAGGCTTAGTTAATGAAATAATAAAAGGTCCCTTTCCATTTTTCTTACCTTTTGAAGTTCATGGAATCCATTTGTACCCTATTCCCCAAATCATTATAGTGGTTATCTTTCATATACCAGAACTTATTTTCTTCCATCTCCCCAGGTGGTTTTAGCATCTGGAACCTATTGGGTTTCCCCTCCATCGCACACTATCATGCTAAGTATAATCGACCTTGCTTTACTTCTCTCCTATCCCTCCACATCCACATGCACGTGTCCTAGAATGGTACTTGTTAAGTCTGAGGCCCAACTTCACCACCTAATAGCTGTGCAACTCCTGATGGGTTACTTAACCTCTCTGTCTTAGTTTCTTCATGAGAACCTCCACAATACTCATGAAAAGCCTGTGAGAATTAAATAAAATCATGCACCCAAACACATCTGGAATGCCTTTACAGCACAATGACAATTATTTTTCCTCCTATTATGAGGCTATAAATTCCTCCAGGTTTCCTATGCTACTTGCTATAGTTCAGAGCAGCTTGGAGCAGACTCACAAAGGTGAACCAAGGATGGATACCCTTTATCCTGAGCATCCTCTCTCAGAAGTGGCTACTCTCTTTTAGGGGCAAAGTTCATGTTGAAACAAACACCTCATCTTTCTTTGATTGCTAGAGTTAAGAATAAAAATAAAATGAGGATCTCAGCCTTGAGAGCTTTCTATTCACCAGATTTAAAAATTCAAGCGCCACTGCATTTTAAGGTTGGAATCCCATGTATTTCCTTCTCTTACCCTTACCTTGTTTCTATGTAGTCTCTATCCTCCATCCTTCCCTCCCCCCACGTTCACAAAAAAAGACCTAAGCTCTGGTCATTTCAGATACCAAAAGATCCTGGCAGACTCACTAATTTTGCCCAGACTTTCTGCGAAATCTCCACATGTGCTGCAGTTTTGGGTTGCATAATTGATTTAATCTCTGATTTTCGAGAAACGCTGAACTCTTTTTGTGGGACTCTGCATACATTTCTCTAGGGCAAAAACTGTCCTACTTTCTTCTCTCTGGTATCTGTTTAGTGCTAGGCCATTTTTTTCCCCGAGACTTTAAACTACCCTCCGTGAAATAAATGAAATCACAGTTGGAAAACAGCTTACTGGACAGACTTATAACCGCAAGATAAGCGCTGCACCATACACATTTGCTTAACATTCTCCTCCTCCCCTGCTTCCCTTCTTCCCGCTCTAGCACATCTTTGTTTGAGCTGAGATGACACATTAGTTTCTCAGTTGAGGGGTGGCATTATCTACACAGAGCAGCAGCTTACCTTAGTGTAATATTGGAAATACACTGACTGTGGGTTCTAATCCTTGCTTCCTATTGACCTACTGTCTGACTCTAGGTAGATTTACTTGCCTCTCTGAGTCTTGCTGTCAACAGTTTCTTCTCGAGTTGTGGCTACAAACCCTTCAGCCTTTTGGGTAACCTGTTATATATGAAATGCCAGCTGGGGGGAATGATTTTATGCTGCCTGAAAAACCACCAGCCCAAAGGACAGCTAAGTAATTTTCATTCTTACCATTTTTTCATACTGTCTCTGGAAACCTCATTTTTGCTTATGTTTTCAGGAAATTTCTAAACTGGAAAGTCTCATTTGCTAGAAGGTAACTTTTGTCGACCTGTTGGATCCACTGTAGGCTTTGAGACTACCTTTCTACCAGTTATTTCTTAAACAACTGACTCTTTGTAATGTTTTCTGTTAAGATGTATTTTCAAAAGAATATAACCTTAATTCATATTCACCAACACAATTTCAGCAAATCCCTGAGCAATTCTCATACTATGAAAGTGACCAAGCACCACTGTTTATGTCAGTAGAAGAAGGTCAGGAGTAATGTCCATCTGCTGTCTGAGTAGTATAGTCTTAGGCCTTTATGTGTCTTTATGATGCTAAAAGAACTTATTAAAAACAACCTATTACTTGTTTAATAAGACACAGTGCAAACAGACCTTTGTTCAAATAGACATTGTTTACTTATGAGTTGGATAAATTTAGATAAGTTCCTTATCTTATAAGCCTCTTTATGTATCAACATTTAGAATTGGGATGAGAATTGTACTTTTCAGGCTGGGTGTGGTGGCACATGTCTATAATCCCAGTACTTGGGAGCTGAGACAGGAGAATCTCAAATTTGAGGCCAGCTTCAGCAATTTAGCAAGACCTCATTTCAAAATTAAAAATAAAAAGGGCTGGGAGTATAGCTCAGAAGTAGAACCCCCCTGGGTTCAATCCCTAGTAACACACACCACACACACACACACACACACACACACACACAAATCATACTTCTCAAATTTTTTATGAAGCCTATATACTAAAATTACACATAAAGGAATTAGTGAATCACATAGCTGTCAATATTGTATCAGCCAGGTTTTGCTATAATTATGGTGTGCACTAAATAAGTTCCAAATCTCAGTGGTTTGTAAAAAAGTATTTGCATTGATTCGGTTGGCCTTGGCTCCATCTTGCATGTTCTGTTTAGGGTCTTTCTGTCTGATCACTGGAGGATCTTGAAGAAGTTCTCCTTTCCTGGCAGAGAAGACCATTGCAGGAGATGCAGTGAAAACTTGCCAGTCAAATCTCTTAAAACATCGACTGAGACCTGACATTATTATTGTTTTTACCCAAACTTCATTGGCCCAAAAAAGTCACATGATCAGACTGACTGTTCCTAGGTCAGGAAAGTACACATTAACCTAAGGAAGAAAGAATGTGAATATTTACTGAACGACAGTCCAGTCTCCTGCAGAGAAGTGTGCTGAGTCTCATTCCCCCCACTCTTATCTATCAATGTGATCATTGACTTCTCTCCATATAAATTTCATAGCATCCACTTTGCATGCTCTCTTTTAATTTCAAGTTATTTCCAATAATATACTTTTCCTTGTAAACAGGGACTTTAGAAAATCCATTAGAAAAAGAACAAAAGCTTCTGATTCTCCTTAGAGCCTCAGAAGGAATCTTTTGTGAACGCTACAATGGAATTCATATTGACCCAGGAACAATCGGTAAGACTATAAAATAGTTTTTATTAAAAATGACATATTTTTGTGTGTGTATGTCTGATAGAGAAGCGCCATTCATAGAACATCTACTAAATTCCAGGTACTCTTCTAGATAATTTATATGTATTATTTCACTTATCAGTTCTCCTGTGAACAGTGCCCATTTTATAGATATGAAAACTAAGACTTAGAGGTGATTAACGACATGCAGAGCACCACACAGCCTTACAGTGTCAGAACTTAGATTTATATCCAGATTGTTCAAACACTGAAGTTGGAACTAATAATCTATATTATCAACTACAAATACTATGTGATTATTGATACATTATAAACTGATAGTTTTATAGATTACTAAGAAACATTCACTGTTGACAGTTTCTTCATTTGTTATTACCGTAGTACCAAGTCCTATTTTAAAATTGTCCCATATAAGAGCACTAAAACTGGGTCTAGATTTGTATAACCATGATGTAACAACTCCAAAATAACTCAGTCTTATGGGATAGGAGAATATTCATCAAATTTGAAGCATTTTCTCATTGACTGGGTATAGGTATTACTGACTATAAGAGAGATATCACTATATGGAACAATTTCCCATTCTTTAAGAATGTTTATATTTTTCAAAACTGAATTTCTTTTAGTTATTTACTTTCTTCCACTTATAGGATAGTTGAAACAATTTAGTTCATTGGATTTCATTATGTTCTTTCTTTTTGCGGAACTATGGATTGAACCCAGGGGCGTTCTACCTCCGAGCTACACCCCCAGCCCTATTTTTTATCCTTTATTTTGAAACCGGGTCTCACGAAGTTGTGGAGGGCCTCACTAAGTAGCTGAGGCTGGCCACGAACCTGGATCCTCTGGTCTCTGCCTCCCAAGTACTGGGATTACAAGCGTGTGCCACCACACCCGGTGCTTATGTTCTTAAATACTATGTTATCACATAGTTTAAACTATGTGATCAACTATGTGATCACATTGTTTAAATGTGTTACTATCACCAGACAGGACACTGATTTTATTGGCTCCTCCTTTGGATGTACTGTTGTGTTGGATGTTTTCAAATGAGTCTCCTTATGTTGTGGCAAAAGAGAAAAAGACCATTCTATATGAAGTTTCTAAACAGTATGAGATATAAATATTAGGATAGTAGGACATTTGCTAACTTAGTTCCAAAACACCTAGTCATTGCCATGTGATACTTTGATAGTAGTTTATAGTTTCCAAAGAGTTTTTCATGCATGTTATTTACCTTTACAATAACATGAGGTTGAACAATTTTTGGATTTTTCTCAGTTGGCAAACTAGGATCATAATAGCACATTTGATCTCTCTCTATTCTATGGAGTGATCACACGGGATCAAACTTTGGATTAAGAGTATATACATATGTATATCCTGATCCCTGACCCCAGCCAGCTATATGGTCAAACTAATGTTTTTGCTGGGTGTGGTGGCGCACGCTTGTAATCCCAGTACTTGGGAGATGGAGACAGGAGGATCCGGGTTTGCAGCCAGCCTCAGCTACTTAGTGAGGCCCTCGGCAACTTCGTGAGACCCGGTTTCAAAATAAAGGATAAAAAATAGAGCCGGGGGTGTAGCTCGGAGGTAGAATGCCCCTGGGTTCAATACCTGGTACCGCAAATAAATAAATAAATAAATAAATACTAATGTTTTTGAAAATTTCTCTGATACTAAATTGAAACAAAGAATGGAATATTTGTTTCACTGCATGCTTACATTTTTATGGTTTCCTAAGTAAATGGCAGATATTAATCCTTTAAAATCTTTTATAATCTCCTTGAAATAACTATGAAGTAGTGTCATTTTACAGTAAACCTTTGATGATTGGAAATGACCAAGAAATCTGCTTTTCTGGTCAATTGAATTTTCTGGATAATTCAACTTTAAGGACATGAACTGCTTTTTGTTATAAACATTGTCAGAAATCTCTGTAAATTACTTCAAAGGATACTTCTCTGCCTAGCTTATTTGGACTATGTTTTTAAATGATATGCTATCTTGTGAAATATATTCATAAAATTATATTATGAAAGATGGTTCCAGGATAGGTCCTAAAACAGGGGTTCCTTTTACATCTATTAATCCTTATTTTAGTTTTATCTCCAACTTTCTTTTTCTGAGTTTGATTATGAAAAAAATTACAGATGTTGATATAAACAGTTGAATAAGTTTATTTAGTTGATTTTATGTTTTGGATCACACCAGATGAAAAGCCAAGGCATATTACTGGTCTTTTATTGGTATTTACTTCTTTTGTTCATACATTTTTCTGCTGTATATTGTGAAATTTTTAGATTTTTAGAATAGTGACTTGCTGCAAAATGGAGTGCACTGATCCAGGGATCTACAGAAAATCCATCTGTGTGTAGGAAGGGAATATTAAAGCTTCTAGTTGAATATACATATGAATATATTCATATATATGCATATTTATTTGTCTAAAATAATAAATATCTACAATTATCTAAATAAAATATGTACTCTCAACATGTGTTGAGAGTACAGGATCACAATTTCTTCACTGCTGCAGTTCATGGTAACAGCATTTTTAAACCATTATAATATGAGGAATTATGCTTAATATGGTTGAAAATGGCAATGAAATATGTAAGAGGAAAGACCTGAAGGAATAAGACTGGGCTGCATCAAGCATGTCCCTGGTAAGACTTTAATTTGTGAGTCTGAAATAAATTATATTTTGAAACAAAGAACCTAGAGATCTCTCCCTTGATATCTGTGATAAGACAAAATATTAAGGCCAACCGCCGAAAATAAAGCTAATATCACCAAAACCCTATCCCCAGGAAACAAAATTAGCTTTGCCTCTTGGAGAATCTAGTGTATAACATAAAATACCAAAACCAGTTAAGTTCCAGCAGCATTGCAAATGGTTTTAAGTCACTTGATGGTGGGAGACAGTACCTCTCCAAATTTAGCTAGTTGGCCATTATGTCAGTCTCTCTCCTGGCCTTTTGATTAATATTAGCATTCATTTCTCTATAGCTTTTGAGAGAAGACATATCATGGCCATGTAAAATGTGTTTGACCTACTGTAAAACCGAGCACTTGAACATTCTGTTTTCTGATAGGATGGCCACCTCTGTATGTGGATTCTTTGTCACATGTTTTTCACAATAACCTGTGAAATGAGTTTTACTCACCTGGCCTTTATGATTCTGAAGGATTTTCTTATCCATCTGTTGCTTCTTTTATTTGTCAGGGATTTATGGGAAAGTTCAGCTTCACAGTGCTTATCCTATGAAATCATGGACACATCTAGCAGCTGATATTGCCTCAGGAAATGAGAGGTAAGGGATGAGTAAATTAGAGACTTGATTTTGTTTTGGTTTAGTTTTTGTCTTCTTGAGGTTTTGTTATAATATAAAATTGAATTTTAGAAGCATCAAAATTTAAGATTGAGTATGTAGAAAAGTTAGGGGCTAAAAGACACTTAAAACATCTCTAACATAATAGAAGGGCAAAACATAAAAAGGGAGAGCAGGAACACAGCTTATTCCAAGAGTAAATTTTAGATGATGCATGTTTATTATTGTCAATAAAATTAAAAATCATGAATTCCATGAGAGAGGAGATGAGGAATGAGTTGAGAATATAATAGCATTGAAAAGGGAGCAGTTAAAGATATAAACAGAAATAAATAAGAGTGAGATGAAAGTTATGAAAAACTTAAGAAACGTAATAATGTATCACAAAGAACAGAATTCACCACTGCCTCAGACTGAAGAGGTGAAGAAGAAAGTCATGGAGAGAGAGCTTGCAGGACTCAGAAGACAGGAGCGGGAGATAGAAATGATCAAAGAGAAAGTATTAGAAATAGAGATTGGAAAATGGAAAGCCACATTTAGGTATTGTTCTTTTTAACAAGAGGCCAGAAAAACTACAGCAAAATAGTAATGAAAATGATAACTGCAGTACGTATAGCAAACTTGGGGGAAGTTACATTTAATTTTTGAGCAGATGAACATCAAGGGTAATGATTGCTTTGTCACATCATCCTCGAGGCAAGAGAAAAAAAAACAGAGTGAAAAAAGTAAAAGAAAAACAGAGGGGGTCATACCGCTTGCTGGCCTTCCTCGTCTACTTCATTACATGTAAGGAGATAGTGATGCAACATCTATAAATGTTCAGAACAGCAAACATTACAACCAGAGAGGTGGACACCGTGCTAAGAGGCCATCCACGTGTGAAGGCAAACAAGACGCCCTTTGCTTTGGAAGAACTGACAGATTTGCACAAGAGTGTTATGATAAAGGGATGAAACCGAATTAAAAATTTAAGACGAAGCCGGGCGTGGTGGCGCATGCTTGTAATCCCAGTACTTTGGGAGGCGGAGACCGGAGGATCTGGGTTCGCGGCCAGCCTCAGCTCTTTCCCTGTCTGTCTCTCTCTGTCTCTGTGTCTCTCTCTCTCCTTAGTGAGGCCCTCCGCAACTTCGTGAGACCCGGTTTCAAAATAAAGGATAAAAAATAGGGCCGGGGGCGTAGCACAGAGGTAGAACGCCCCTGGGTTCAATCCCCGGTACCGCAAAAAAAAAAAAAATTTAAGATGAGGAATACAATTCAAGAATAATATTAAAGACTGATGAGAATGATTGGAATAATTTAAATATAATGGTATAAATATAGCACACTACAACCCTTAAAACAAAACAAGTTCTAATAATAATCGTTCTTATAAAAGAAACTACATAAAATTTGGCAAGTTAATGTGTTTGTCAAGAAATCAAGATTCTGAGCCGGGCGTGGTGGCGCATGCTTGTAATCCCAGTACTTGGGAGGCGGAGACCGGAGGGTCCGGGTTCTTGGCCAGCCTCAGCTACTTAGTGAGGCCCTCCGCAACTTAGTGAGACCCTGTTTCAAAATAAAGAATAAAAAATAGGGCCGGGGGTGTAG
>PVJS01003262.1:13312-77109 GCA_004027185.1 Glis glis
TGTGCGTGTATGTGTGTGTGTGTGTGTGTGTGTGTGTGTGTGTGTGTGTGTATCCTACTGTTAAGTTTGAAATCTTAAGGGTGGGCTGGCAGGTGGAAAAGTCCTGTGCAGGAGCTGATGTTGCAGCCTTGGGGCATCATTTCTTCTCCCACAGGAAAACCTCAGTTTTGCTTTTAAGGCCTTTCAGCTGATTGGTAAGGCCCAGCCTCCTTAGTGAGGACAGTCCCCTTCACTTAAAGTTAGCACAGTGTGTTCACCTGATCTACAAAGTACATTCACATTAACACCTCGAAATGTGCTTGATTGAATTGAATAATTCGGTGGTATAGCCTAACAATGTTGACATATAAACTAGCCATCACAGTTTGATTCTCAGATAAAAATCTGGGACAATAGCCAGGGAAGGAAAATGGACATGGTACATGGGGAATAAATGCAAGTTAATTTGTTCTAGCAGAATTTAAAACAGATATGTACCTTCCAAATCACTAGAGGGTGTAGAAAAAAGAAAAAGAGAAAACATAAAATAAAAAGGAAAATAGGAAAAGAGAAGAAATGAAATGGTAAGAGAACCAAACAACAAAAAGGTATATAAAAGAAAATAGAAGAAAGTAAGAAGAAATCAGTCATAGAAATAAAATATTTATTAAAATTCCAGTGGAGGTGGTGGTCTAGGGAAGGGTGGGCAGGGAGACAGGAAGAATCAATGAAGGAATCACTTCCACTGACATTATGTACATATGTGAGAATACCAATGTCAATCTCAATATCCTTTATGTGGTAGGGAGGGAGTGGGGAGGGAGCCGGGGAAAGCTCACCAAGTGCTGTGTGCATGTATGTCACTATCACTATGAACTACATTATGATGTGAGACTATAATGCACCAATAAAAGTTTGAAAATTAACCTATATAGAAAAAAGCGTTGAGTTAAAAATAAAGATTTTTTTTAGTAGAGGCAAATTTAAAACCAATCATAAAAAATGTGAAAGTTAAACATTGGAGCAAAATGAATCATCTAAATTTTAAAACAAAATGAAAAGGCCAAATTATTAACAAAATGTATGAATCAAAGTACATGTATCGAATTGGTAAAAAATTATATCTTATATTAATACAACTTTAATTTTCACTGAGACTCTAACTAGAAAGTTTATAGCAGATAACATTGTATAGAGACATATAAGTCAAATCTCTAAAAAAATGTTGAGGGAAGTTGACAGAAACAAAAATCATAATCTAGGATATTTACTTATCTCTTTCAGTTCTTGACCTTTTAATTAGTTTAATAAATTTTAAATATATGAGTAACATAATAGGGTCAATCTCATTTAAATATCAAAATCTTAGCCGGGCGTGGTGGCGCACGCTTGTAATCCCAGTACTTTGGGAGGCGGAGACTAGAGGATCCGGGTTCGCGGCCAGCCTCAGCTCTCTCTCTCTCTCTCTCTCTTTCTCTCTCTCTCTCTACCTAGTGAGGCCCTCCGCAACTTCGTAAGAACTGGTTTCAAAATAAAAGTATAAAAAATAGGTCCGGGGGTGTAGCGCGGAGGTAGAACGCCCCTGGGTTCAATCCCCGGTACTGAAAAAAAAAAATAAATAAATAAAGAAAATAAATATCAAAATCTTTACACTAGAATCTATATTCATAGTTAAAACCTTAATAAATTTTAAAGATAATAGGATATGATTATAATAGGATAAACATAGAGACTAAAACAACATATAAACAAACAACCTCAATTTCTTGCAAGATAAAGTTTTAGGACAAATACATTTTTTTATCACAAAGGACATCAAACTTTATCAACAGAATACTAAGGAAATTACCAATAATAAGAGGACTGAATGAGATATGACTGAACATTGCAGCACATTAAATGCTTTCACGATTGAATGAGAAAACAAAAATAAAAAAGTAAGCTGTCAATATGAATGAGTATGAACAAACATGAAAAACAAGAAACAAAACAAGTCTAATGAAATCAATCAACACAAAGCAAGGGCAAAAATTGGTGAACTACAAAGTAGGAAATTAGTAGAATTGAAAATTTAGGGGGAGGGGGTACTGGGGATTGAACTCCTGGGCATTCTCCTAGATACACCCACAGCCATTCATTCATTCATTCATTCATTCATTCATCCATCCATTCATCCATTCATTCATTTATTGCCTTTTTAATTTTTTCTTGCTAAGTTGCCAAAGGTTTCTTTGAGTTGCTGAGGCTGGCCTCAAGCTTCCCGTCCTCCTGACTCAGTCTCCTAAGCACTGTGATTACAGGTGTGCGCTTCCATACACAGCTAGTAGAGTGGAAATTTTTTTAAAAAAGAATTAGTGATTTAATTTCTAATAACTTTAATCATAACAAGAAACCCCAATATGTAAAATCAGAAATGAGAATTCAACTATAACAAGTACAGAAAATATTAAAATTATAATGTAAAATATGTGTATGTATATAATAGCATGTTGAAATTTTTGAAAAAAATTTTTTTGCAGTACTGGGGATTGAACCTAGTGATGTTCTACCACTAAGCTACATCCCTAGGCCTTTTCAGTTTTTATTTTGAAACAGGGTCTCACCAAGTTGCCCAGGCTATACTAGAACTTGTGATCCTCTTGTGTCAGACTCCGAAGTACTGGGATTACAGGCATATGCCACCAGGCCCTGCTGAAAAAATAAATTTTTATATAGTAATATAAATTATCATGACTGGTCAAATAAGAATAAGACTGAAATAACTAGTAATAGTGAAAGACATAAAATTATCAAGGATTTATCTCAAAGAATACATTGGTTCAAATATATATGTAGAATGTTCTTTCAACTATTTGAATATCAGATACTTTCCATGTTATATAATATGTTCTATAGCATAGGAAGACACAGAAGTTTCCCAATTAATTTTAGGGAGCAAGCATAAAATAAATTTTGAAACAGATACTGAGATAACTAAAAATATTCAAATATAAATAAAATGTGAAAATCTTAACTGAAACAGCAACAAATAAAATTTGATAATTTATTAGAAGAAAAGACATCATGATTTAGTGGTATTTAATTAAAGAAACATGATGATTCAAAATGAAATATCCCATTAACATATTAATAACATGGTCAATCTAACACAAAACATTCAGTATACATTCTTAGAGTAAAGAGTAAATTAAAACTGTAAGGATGCTTCCTTTAAATAATTATTTCTCACTTTAAGAAACAATTATTTCTAATTGTTTATCCATTTGATGAGAATCACTGTTTCAAATAATAGCACAAGGCTGGGGGTGCAGCTCCACGGTAGAGAACTTTTTTCTCGTGTTTGAGGCCCTGGGTTCCATCTCCAGCACCATAAATAAATAAATAAATAAATAAATAAATAAATAAATAAAAGAATGTAACATTTTCATTTAGTATTTCCAAATGTAGTGTTTCTAAACAGCTTCCTATTTTATGGAAAAACTGACATTAAAAATTGCTAAGGTCAGGCAAGGTAGCATGTGCTTGTAGTTCTAGTACTTGGGAGGCTGAGACAGGAGGATCTCAGGTTCATGGCCAGCCTCAGCAACTTAATGAGACCCTGTTTCAAAATAAATAAAATGAAATAGGGCTGGGGTGTAGGTTGGAGGTAGAATGTCCCTGGGTCCAATCCCCAGTACCCCCTGCCCCCAAACACTCAAAATTGCTAAGTGCTTATCTAGCACAACTGAGGCCATGTATGGATTCAATCCACAGCACTACAATAAATAAAGATAAATAAGAATATAAAAATAGCCAGGTCTGGTGACACAAACCTGTTATCCCAGGACTTGGGAGGCTGAGATCGCAGGTTCAAGGCTAGCCCCAGCAACTCAGCAAGACTTTTTCAAAATAAAAAATAAAAGGGCAGGGGGTATAGCTTTGAGCATCCCTGGGTTCAATCCCCAGTTTCAAAAACAAACAAACAAAAAAAAAAAACGGAATCTAAAAATTTCTGTTTGTGTGCAATGGCATGTACCTGTAATCCCAGTTATTCAAGAAGCTGAGGTCGGGAGTTCAAGGGTAACCTGCAGAAAACAGAGAAACCAAAAATTACTTCCTACTGTAACAATCATTAAGCATTGTTATTAAAGTTTTATCCAAGATATTCAGGTAAGAAAAATGTAAAGGTTTAACTGTTGAAAAGAATCAAACTATTATTTTTTATGGATTATAATATATTTTGTCCTAGGAAACTAAAGAACCATCTGAAAATATTAATTGCATTAAACAAAGGCACAAATCAATAGCCTTTTAATACATGATCAGTAAAATTTTAAATTATAAAATCATATTTAAAATTTCAACTCAAAATATCTAGAAGGAAACTTAAGAAAAGTTATAGGACCAATAAAAGGAAAACTGTAAAATTATTCAGAGGCATGAAAGGAGATGAATAAATGGTGGCGCATAGTACAAATTGAAAGGTTCAAAATTTTAAAGATGTCAAATATAATGGAATTTTAGTCACACGCCAAATATACACAATATAATCTACTCATGAATTCTATGATATCTGGTATAATAGCCAATATTGTGAAAATAGCCAAACATTAGAAATTATTTTTATTTTTATACTTTTATTGGTCCATTGTAGTTATACATCATCATAATGAGATTTGATCGAATGTACATGCACATCCCGCCCCCACTCCTCCCTCTCCTCCTCAAACATGCTCGTGAGACTGGTAGTGATACCTTCATATATGGACATAACATTATTTGAACTGTTCCATTCCTCAATCTTCCTTTTTACCCTCTCCACTTCCTCCCCTTGTCCCCTTCCCATAGGCTACTGGTCTCTCTCTTCCCTTATCTGAAGTCCCTTTTGTTTCCTATTTATTCTCTAGCTTCCACAGAGTAGAGAAAAAAAAATGAAGCCATTGGCTGCTCTCACTTAGCATAATTGAAATCAACCTAGGTGTCTGTTAACAGGTGAATGGATAAAGAAAATATGGTATACACACACAATGGAATTTTACTCAGCCATGAAGAAGAGCACAAGTATGTCATTTGGAGGAAAATGAATGGA
Organism: Glis glis; assembly: GCA_004027185.1. Classification (NCBI taxonomy): domain Eukaryota; kingdom Metazoa; phylum Chordata; class Mammalia; order Rodentia; family Gliridae; genus Glis; species Glis glis. The sequence goes on from PVJS01003262.1 coordinate 18,360, forward strand.
ACTAGTAGTTACATTTTTTAAAAATGTATTCCTCTGGTGGGCGTGGTGGTGCACACCTGTAATCCCAGTACTTGAAAGGCCAAAACAGGAGGATTGCAGGTTGAGGCCAACCTCAGAAAATCAACGAGATCCTCAGCAACTTAGTGAGACCCTGTTATAAAATAAAAAAATAGATATATAAAGGGCTGGGGATGTAGCTGGAGGGTAGAGTGCCCTTGGGTTTAATCCCCAATACCAAAAAACAAAACAATCAAAAAAAGTATGCCTTTAATGTGAGGAAAGTGATGAGTTATTAGCACCAAAACTGAAGCTAATGTCTAGAAATATACCCAAGTATGCATTAAAATTTAAATAAATTAGCATGTCAATTTAGGTGAAAACGTGATGGAGTATTTGGTAAATGCTTTGGAAAAATAGAAAATTAGACACTCACTATACATTGCTCTAAAATAAATTGTAGATAGATTAAAAATCAAATGTAAAAATTTAAAACCATGAAATTATTTGAACCAAATTTAAGCAAATATTATGTAACTTAAACTAAGGAAGACTTTTCTGAGCATAACAAGTAAGACAACAACCATAACAATAAGAAATAATAGACTTGACAATATATAGTGAATATTTCTGCATGTTGCTGGGTGTGGTGGTGCACACATGTAATCCCAGTACTTGGGAGGTTGCGACAGGAGGATCACAGGTTCGAAGCCAACCTTAGCAATTTAGCAATACCCTCAGAAACTTTCGCAAGACCAGATTAAAAAAGGGGGGTTGGGGAGTGCTGGAGATGTAGCTCTGAGGTAAAATGCACCTGGGTTCAATCTCCAGTACCCTCCCCCCAATATTTCTGCATGTCAATTCTAAAATGCTAAGGGCAAATGTATAATTACAATGCACCAATAAATGAATATATATATATATATATATATATATATATAAATACACACACACACACATATATACACACACACACACACACACACACACACACACATATATATATATATATATACACACACACACAATGTTAAGGGCAAATGATGAACTAGAAAATATTTGCAACATATAATACTACAGCTAGAGGAATATTTAATATGTTAAGAGCCCATTGGAATGAAAAGAAAAATATGAACATGCCAGGAATATAATCTCTGTAAAGTTTGAACAGGTGAGCCACAAAAGAATACATACACCTGACCAACAAACATATAGAAAAATATTCTTCCTCCTAGTATGGAAATAAATGTTAAAAGAGTAATGAAATAGCTCCTTTAAAAATTTTAAATTTACAAAGATAAAAAATGAGTGAATTTTGAGTTGACAAAGGGGAAGACCTCCTGTTACATACTAGCCTAATTTTCTAAACAAAATAAAATACCTATGTATGCATATATGTGGGTAGAGAAGTGTCTAGAAGGATGCACAGTGCCGCAAGGATCCCTGTTGGTGAGATGATAGCAAGTGCTTTTCTTCATGTATAATTTTTCATAGAGCAGGTATTATGTTTGTAGTTATTGTAAACTATTTATTCAACACAATGTTCAGGAATGCATATCCAATGTCAAGCACTGAGCTCTGATCTGGAGAGGCAGTAGCAAGTGAAAGATGACACGGATCCTGCCCTCAGACATTAATCAAATAAGTATCCAGTGAGTGTAAAATTAAATAGGTGATAAAGTATGGGCAGAAGGGAGAGATAGGATCTGGAGAACAGGTGCATATGCCCGTTCAAGGCAGAGAGGGAAGTAAGAGAAGGCTTTGCTAAGCGTGATTACAGAGGTGGGAACTGAGAGATAGAGGCACCTCAGTTAGTGTGGGTTTGTCTGGAAGGAGCACTGTAGTCAGAGCACTTCTCAATCATTGAGCAAGTGTCCTATCCCAGGAATACTTACTCCTTGCTGGGTCTGGTTTAAGTACTGGTTTACATCTCAGTAGAGAGGCCATACACATGCAAACGCAGAATTGAAAACAATAGAGTTGCACATTAGAAAATATGCTAGTAAGGGGTTATAGTTAGATATAGAATGGCCCCTTGAAGAGCTCATAATTGGTGTTTGGAGTTGATGTAATTGATTCATGAGGGTTTAATCCCAGCAGTGGATACAACCATTGTAATGGATTTATATGGGTGGTGGCCTAGGCCAGTAGAGTGTGGCTGGAGAAGGTGGGTCCCTGGGGGTGCACCCTTGGAGATTATATATGGCTCCTCCTCCCCTTGCTTTCCCTCTTGCTTCTGCCTTCCATGATGAAGAGCACAGCCCACGTGCTCTCCCTCTCTCCACTTCCTGCCTCCATGCCCTGAGATCTGCGGTACCTGGCCTCACATGGACTGAACCCTGAAACCATGAGCTAATAAACCTTCCTCTAAGTTATGTGGTCAAGTCTTTTAAATTATAACTGTGAGAATGCTGAAGAATACATAGGAAATCAATAGGGTGGTATGATTGAAAGTAGCTTGGTGGGAGAGGTGAAGGGGTAGCTTTTTGGATGAAATGAAAAGGGACTGTTTCTCTGGGAAAGAGAAATTTGAACTAACGCCTGATGGATGAGAGGAATCCAGCTATGTAATAGTAATGGGTAAGAGTGCACCACAAAGAGGGGACATACGGTATTGTCCCCAAAGTAGCCTGTGGAATGGAGGGGATAGACAGGAAGTGGCCGTCACCAGATGGAGTGATCTGAGGTTAACTGTGTAACATGGCAATCACCAAGTCACATGCAGCCCTGTTCAGGTTTGAGAAGTCAAAGGGAAAATCTCTGCATGGTTTTATGCAGGGGATTAGTGGCACCTGATTTATGCTTAAGAAACAGCTCTGGCTTTGTAGATGATCGATCGAGGCAACAGGAGCAGAGTTGGGATGTAGGAGACCAGCTGAGGCCAGAAATCATGGTGGAGGAAGAGACAGTGGAGATGGAGAGAAGAGATGTGTGTGCCGATGACTGCATGTATAGCTGAGGAAGAGTGCCGCGGGTGTTTTAACTGTGCAACCTGGTGGATGGTAGAAACATGCATGGAGAAGTGAAGTCTGGGAGGGGGCAGTAGGTTTGCAATGGTGGAAGGTGGCAGGGACATGCACCGGAGACTGCAAGCAGGGATGTTAAGAAGGAAAATAGATGCATAACTTAGGGAAAATGCCAGGGAGTCCTCCTGGAAGCAGGTGATGTCAGTAATCAAGAAGACAGTAGAGGAGAAATTTGGAGCCATTCTAACTTTTTAGAAGTTGATAGAGGAGGAGTCAGCACAGGAGATGGTGGAGGAGCAGAGGCCCGGGAGGTGAGTCTGTGGTGGGAAGGGAGAGTGGAGAGAATGATTCTGTGTTTGACCTGAGCAGGAGCTAAGCATGATGGGGTTCTAAGGAGTCACTGGGCATCAGGGTCATACTCATTGCTAATATCAAGAGTTTTAGTTTTCACTGTAGGGGCATTGTAAAGCTGTCATAGGTTTTCAAGGAGATGGTATGGGTGGTAAGTATCCTCCATAATCATATCTGTATATATATATATATATACAGAGATAACATCATTGTAGGCCACAATATGGACAATAGGAAATGTCTTATGTAGATCCAGGGCTGCCAGTTAGAGTTTAAGCAAGACAGAGTATAACTTCTAGTTGGAAACTGAAGGCAATAAAGAGAAATTGGAAGATTGCAGATAAAAGTCTATAAGAAGCCGGGCGTGGTGGCACACGCTTGTAATCCCAGTACTTTGGGAGGCGGAGACCAGAGGATCCGGGTTCACGGCCAGCCTCAGCTCTCTCGCTCTCTCTCTCCCTGTCTCTCTCTCTCTCTCTCCCTGTCTCTCTCCCTCTCTCTACTTAGTGAGGCCCTCCGCAACTTCGTGAGACCCGGACTCAAAATAAAGTATAAAAAATAGGGCCGGGGGCGTAGCGCGGAGGTAGAATGCCCCTGCGTTCAATCCCCAGTACCGCAAAAAAAAAAGTCTATAAGATGCTATATTAGGGCTCTCCAGTGAGACAGATACAATAGGATATACAGATATATGAAATATATAGACATATATGAGGGGATTTATTAGAGGAATTGGCTCACACAGTCATGGAAGCTGAGAAGTACTGTGCACGTCATCAGCAAACTGGGGACCAGGGAGGCTGGTAATTTGGGTTAGTCCAAATAGGAAAGTCTCAGAACCTGGGACCCTTGTGTAACTCTCAGTCCAATTCTGCAGGTCTGAGAAACTGGGGGACTTGTGGTACAAAGGTTAGAGTTTAAAATCAGAAGGATGTAGAGTTTTGATATCCAAGGGTGTCCCAGCTCCAGGAGGAAGAGGGAAATCCCATCTTTCCTATGCCCCCTACAGTGTGAATGGCACCCATCATGTTGAAGGCAGATCTTCTCCCCCGAGTCCACTGACTCACACATCGGTCTCCTCTGGAAGACCACTCTCATAGATACATCCAGAAATAATGCTTTACCAGTTCTTTAGATCTCCCATAACCCAGTCAGGTTGACTCCTAAACTTGACTATCACAGACACATTGGATGTGAGGTGCTTTCTTGGTGTCTGAGGTATGGGCAGGGATAGTGGTATTATTCACTAGAAGAGGACAACTTGGGGAGAAGATTGTGAATTCAGATCTGGTCATGTTGAGTGTGAATGAAGTGCCTTTCTGATATCCAAAAGGATTTATGAAGTAGGCCTTTCTAATAGGGATCAATATGAAACTTTAATTGTAATTAAAAGGTTAGCGAGTTAGAATTTGGCAGGAGCCACTTGAATGGATTTTTCTTATAAGAATGTGTTAAAGAAAACCTCATTCAGAGTCTGAGCTACAGGCTATTTAGAAAGAGATTCAATTTTATTAATTAAAACTATTCATAGTCATTAACTAGCTACCATTTACTGAGTTCTTATCATGTGAGTTTGCTATATGTCAGGGCTCTACTAAGTATTTTCATGCATTATCTCATTTAAATTTCTCAGTGCTACAAGTTTGGTATTATCTACATTTTATGGATATGAAAACCGGGGCTGGAGAAGTTAAATAAATTTTCCGAGTTCATATAGATACAAATTCCTGTGGCTGAATTTTTTTACTCTTTTTTTCTGATTTCATTGCGTATGTTCTACATATTATAAATATTAAAAACAACTTTTTTAGTATCAGTCCCGAGGCAGAGTATTTTAATGAGATTATATGAATGATGTGTAATTATCATAGCATACTAGTTTTATAGATATCTGCTCCTTTAAAATTTTAAAAGTAACTGAAGACTCACAAGAAGTTGTAAAAAGAGTAAAGTTTCCATGCATTCCCTGATGATAAGATCTTATATAACCACATCTTATAGAACTTTGGCAAATCTGGCTATTTGATATTGGTACAATATTAACTGAACTACAGACCTTGTTTAAGCCATTTCCTTAAGCATTATCCTATAAGGTTCCTTATGTTAAGTCAGTTTAATAAACCTATATAATATACTGTGGTGGGATCACATTTACCTTGGATCTCGTCATGAATTTTCATCAGCAGAATTAAAGATCTAAATTTATTTGTACATAATTTATTTTATAAATAATATTAGTGTGAAACTTTTAAAGGAAAAATTCCATGTTAACTTCATTAACTTACATTCATTTCTTGTACTACCAGTCACAATAAGGTCAGCAAGATATTTTAAAGAAAATTTATTTTGTTTGTTCTATGTTAATTATAAATTTATCTCTCAATTACCCTTTACAATAGCTTGTTTCAGTTGACTTTTGGGGAGATGGATGAACAAAATGTTGGACATATTCTCTACTGTCAATATGTCAGGAAAAATTATGCATAGACACAAGGAGTTTGTTTTTACCCAACCTGCTAGTTATGTACATGTTTTCCTTGTGCATATTTGGGTAACAATGTGTTCTTTGAAATTAAATGGTTACCTTGTCATTATGAAAATATTTAGATTTTATTGGGCCATTAGAAGGTTTTTAAACAAAGCAGGGACAGGGTCTGACCAGTGCTTTAATCTGATTTATGCTGTGTAAGGAATAACTACTGTTGTATGTGCGGTGGGGGAAAAGAGTTAAGACTTTGCAATAACGTTGCAATTTTTCAGGTGACACCTGAGAGTGGCTTAGATAGGTTACGGAGGTGGGGGATAAGTGGTTAAATATATGTTGAAAACAGGCACAGTGATTTGCTGATGGATTGAATAGTGCGAAAAAGAAAGAATGAAAGAGCACTCGAAGAGTTTTTTACCTGTGCAACTGGGTGAGAAGCAGCATCGTCTACTGAGAAGGGGAAGCAGAGAGAAGAACAGGTTCTATGGGGAAACTTTGGCCAAAGCTCGTAGTTTTGGGAGGTTTGTATTACATTTACCTTTTGTTTTATAGTAATAGCTGCTTTTCTTTTTTATCGGTGCACATTTATTATACAGAATGGTGAGTTTCATTGTGGTTTATTGATACATGCATATAACATGATTTGATCAATTTTACTCCTCAGTACCTCCCCTTATCCTCCCCTCTTCCCTCCTCCTCATCGCCTTCTTCTACCCTGTCCATCCCCTGTCTACTTTCATGACGCCCTTTTACTCCCCCACTAGCCTGCTCATATAAGAGAAAACATACATAATGGTCTTTCTGAGTCTGGCTTTTTTCACTTAATATAATGTACTCCAGTTCCATTCATTTTCCTGCCAATGACATAATTACATTCTTCTTTATGGCTAAATAAAATTTCATTGTGTGAATATACCAAATTTTCTTTATCCATTCATCTGTTGATGGACACCTTGGCTGGTTCCATAACTTGGCTATTATGAATTGAACTGGGATAAACATGGGTATGCATGTATGTTTAAAATATATTAACTTGAATTCTTTTGGATAAAAACCAAAAAGTGGTATAGCTGGATCATATGGTAGTTCTATTTTTAGTTTTTTTTTAGGAACTTCCATACTGATTTTCATAATGATTCTACTAATTTACATTCCCACCAACAGTGTATAAAAGTCCCTTTTTCCCATATCCTCACCACCATTTATTGTTATTTGTATTCCTTTTTTGGTGGTGGTGGTACTGGAGATTGAACCCAGGAACATTATACCTCTGATCTACACACCCACTCTGCTTTATTCTGAAACAGGGTCTCACTAAGTTGCAGAGGACCTCGCTAAATTGCTGAATCTGGCCACGAACCTGCAATCTTCCTGTCTCAGCCTCTCAAGTACTGAGATTACAAGTGTGCGCTACCATGCCTGGCTTGTTATTTGTATTTTTGATGATTGCCATTTGGACTAGAGTGAGATAGAATCTCAGTGTTATTTTGCATTTCCCTGATGGCTAAAGATGTTGAACCTTTTTTCATATAATTGTTGGCCATTTGTACTTCTTTTGAGAAGTGTGTCTTTAATTCATTTGCCCATTTATTGATTGGACTGTTAGTTTTCTTATTGACATTTTGAGTTCTTTATGTATTTTGGATATTAATCCTTTGTTGGAAAAGTAGCTAGCCCATGTTTCTTCCCATTCTGTAGTTTGTCTCTTTACACAATTGTTTTCTTTGCTATACAGAAGGCTTTTAATTTGTGCTGTTCCATTTATTGATTCTTGCTATTATTTCCTGAGTTATAGGAGTCCTATTCAGGAAGTCATTACCTATACCTATCCATACATTGAAATGTTTCCCCTATCACATTTACCTTTTAAAAAAAGGCAGTGAACTGGGCATTGTGGCATATGCCTATTATCCCAGTATTTGAAAGGCTGAGACAGGAGGATCTCAGTTTTGAGACCAGTGTCAGCAACTTAGCGAGACCATGTTTCAAAATAAATAACAAAAAGATATGGGGGTGTAGCGTGGAGGTAGAATGCCCCTGGGGTCAAAAAAGGCATTATATAAGGCATTAACCTGTGTTTTTGTCTTTTATCCCCCTTTGCTCAAGTGATTTATTTTATTTAAATTTATTTTTAATTGACAAGTAAAATTACATGTATATCATGTATGAGATCATATTTTGAAATATGTATATATTGTGGAATGGCTAAACTGAACTAATTAACACATTAAGTACCTCACATACGTAGTTTTTTTGTGGTGAGAACAGTTCTATTTTTTAGCAATTTTGAAGCATACGATATATTCTAATTAGTTATAGTCATCATGATGCACAATAGATCTCTTCAACTTATTTTTCCTGTTTAGCTGAAATTTTTATCCTTTGTCAAATATTTCACCAATTCTCCAACTGTCAGCCCCTGGTAATTACCTTTCTACACTTTGTATCTGTAAGTTCAACATTTTTAGATACCATATATAAGTGAGATCAAGCAGCGTTTGTCTTTCTGGTCTCATCTTATTTCATTTATCTTAATGTCATTCAGAATAATGCACTTTGTTGCAAGTGACAGTTTCCCTTTTCAAGGCTGAATAGTATTCTAGTGTGTACATATACCATGTTTTCTTTATCCATTCATCAGCTGATGGAAACTTGGGTTTCCATTTCTTGACTGTTTTGAATAAGCTCCTATGCACTTGATAGTGTCATGTTTCTTTGATGTACTACTGATTTCATTTCCTTGGGACATATACTCAGAAATGGGATTGATTGCTGAATCATATGTTAGTTTTATTTTTAATTTTTTGAGGACCGTGTATACTTTTTTCCATAATGGCTGTACTAATTTACGTTCTCACCAATAGTGTGCAAGGGTTGTCTTTTCTGTGTCCTCACCAGCACTTTTTGTCTTTCATCTTGTTTATAATGACCATTCTAACAGGTGTGAGGTATCTCAAGTGATTTATAAATGCACTCTATCATTGACAAGGAAAGGACTCTGAGCTGAAGAACAACTCAAGTCATTTTCTACCTCTTCCTTCTCCCCCAGGACCTAGCACTTTACTGAGAGCCATATTGATAATATTTATTCCACTAGCTCTTGTATCCATTAGTGATGCTCTTTGGATGTACTGTGTTGGAATATTTCTTGTTTTCTCCTCTGCTATATTATCACTTAAACACTACACACATGGCTTTCTATAACAACTTTAGTACTAGATTTCTAAATATTTAATAAAGGAAATATGGGTGTAAGACACAGTTCCCTCTCATCTCCTTTTTATCTTTATAATTCCTATTTATCCTTAAAGATTCCATCAAATCCTTCAAAGGGCTCTCAATCTCCACTCTAGCACAGATTCCTCACCATCAAAAATACTCTAGCATGTGATTTTATGATTTCTAATTTTAATAACAATATGCTTCGTTAACTTAGTGAGGCCTTCTCTCTGCAACTTAGAGGGACCCTGTTTCAAAATTAAAAAATAAAATAGGACTGGGTACCAAGTAAGCCTTAAGACAGGGTAGCTAGTGTGGTAATCAGGATTATTTTAGTTGGAAGTAAAAGTATAATTAATTCTCCTTAATCCACTTGGAAGATCATTCCAAGTCCTCCTCCCTGTCCCCTACTTTGGCATTTCTCCATTTTAACCTCAGTTTTTCTACTGAAGAATAGTTTCCCCGACTCTTGCGGGCCACATGTGAATTCAGAGCTGTTGGGCTTTTTCTAGCTTTACCACCAGAGAGGACATTACTTTCCTTTTGTTTACTCTCATTTTTTTTTTTACAAAAACTTTTCCTGGTGCATTGTAATTATACATCCCTGTGAGATTTGAAGCAATACATCCATACATGCACACAGCACTTGGGTTTCCATTTCTTGACTGTTTTGAATAAGCTCCTATGCACTTGATAGTGTCGATGTTTCTTTGATGTACTACTGATTTCATTTCCTTGGGACATTCCTTGTTTCCACCTACTCTCCCCTCCTACCTCCCCATACATGTTATGAGATTGATAGTGATCCATTCACATATGGACATGACATTATTTGAACTGCTTCTTTCCTCAGTCCTCCTTTTTGCCCTCCTCACCTCCTTTCCCCCCTTCCCTTCCACTATTCAACTGGTCTCTTTCCTCATTTATCTGAAGAGTCCCTTTTGTTTCCTATTTTCTCTCTAGCTTCTGCATATGAGGGAACTTTAGAACCTTCACTTTGATTGATTTATTTATTTATTTATTTATTTATTTATTTATTTATTTTGCGGTACCGGGGGTTGAACGCAGGAGCGTTCTACCTCCGTGCTACGCCCCCGGCCCTATTTTTTATACTTTATTTTGAAACCGGGTCTCACGAAGTTGCAGAGGGCCTCACTAAGTAGAAAGAGAGAGAGAGAGAGAGAGAGAGAGAGAGAGAGAGAGAAAGCTGAGGCTGGCCGCGAACCGGGATCCTCCAGTCTCTGCCTCCCAAAGTACTGGGATTACAAGCGTGCACCACGCCACCACGCCCAGCTTTATAACCTTCACTTTGAGACTGGCTAATCTCCCTTAGTCTAATGTTCTCTAATTCCATCCATTTTCCTGCAAATGGCATAATTTTGTTCTTTTATATGGCTGAGTAAATTTCCACTGTGTGTATATATGATATTTTCTTTATCCATTCATCTGTTGATACACGCCTAGGTTAGTTCCATAATTAGGCTATTGTGAATTGTGCTGCCCTTGTTTTCATTCAGAAGTCCAAGGCAGGTATTTTAACAACATGTCCAGCCTTCATTGGAAAGTTTATGTGACTTTAATCTATAGCTCTCACTAGAACCACTTACGTAACGGGATGGATGGCGGGTGCAGTTCTCAGAAGAGGTGTGATGAATTTCCTGGAATGAGGAAGAAAGGTTGGGTTGACAAAGAGTTGATATCTACTATCGCTCTTATTGTTGTTGAATCATGTTAACATCATTATAGGATTTGATCTCTTCATTACCCTGCACAGTCCAATGCAATCTGAGAATCCTCATCACATTTCAATGGCACTGACAAAAAAATTAAATTGGAAAAAGAAAATAGAAAGATTCAATGTTAGCGAAGTTCAGAAGTCTGTGGCCATCCCCACTTCTTGGGGAAAACATTTTGGGATCCGTACACCCTGATTATGTGGTCAAATGTAGCTATTATCATTAAGATCTCCCAAATTTTGGTTTACAAATTGTGTTTATATATAAATGTTTTATACAAGTTGTTAGAACTCTTAAATCAAATTTGCATATTTTTTTGTTCTTTGTATCTAAAGAAGTATTGTATTTTTAACTAATAAGTATTATATTTTCCCAGAACGAGGTCAAATATTAATGCCAATATCAAGGAACTATCCTGATATTTTGTTCATATTTTTAAAAAGTTATCTTCTGGAGACTTCCACAGTGATTATTCATAGTTTCCTCTTTTTTCATATGGTTCCCATTTAGTTCCAATTATTTTGCAAACAGGTCTTTTCATTTTTTTGTCTATTGTTTTAAGTCTATTTTGCTCAAAACAGGCAAGTTTCTCCTCTTCCCTATAGCACTCTCATTAGTATTAATCAACAGCATGGAATATAGCTGAGATTCATATTCTTATTCTTATTAAGTTAGGAAATGATTGAAGAGTAACCATTATGGTAGAAAACTAGTACTAGCATAGTGAATGTTGAAATTCAAGGAAAACTACACTAACTAGGCTGTTGATACTGGGACTGCAAATTTCTCTGAAGTTATCACCATAAAGATAGGGACATAATGGAAAAAGCTATGTTCCCTTGACATCTGATTAATGTTTTTATGGCATATAGAATCCCAAAGCTATTTTTCCCAAAGAGGAAAATAAATTTTCAATAACCCGTATGGTGTTTAAATCTTAATAGGAAAGGTCAAATTAAGCACATTCATGTTTTTAATATAAAGTTTAGAATGATATTTTCAATACTTCCCCTTTACTTTCTCCCAGCACATTACTAGTGCTATGGGGTGTGCACAGCTAGATGGTCATATTTTCATTAAACAATAACAACAGTAAAGTTGAAGAGTCACAGACAACAGTAGCACAAAATCAGTCACATAGCACCAGTATTTGTTATGTCACATTTTGGGTGGTGCAGAAAAGTTTGGACATTCTGACTCCCGTGGCAAGCTTCCCGAAGCAAAGGAAGTGGAGTTGATTTTGAAGGTATGAGGCGTGGAAGGGAAAGTGGGCAGATTCACCTGGCTGGAGTGGAGGGCTTAGATAAGGGAGTTAGTGAGGGTTTTTCTTTTCTTCAAGTTTACATTGAGTTCACCGGGTATTGCATATTTCGTAGCTTATGGTATATGTATAATCGTATGTATTCACCCTTGAACATGTCCCTAAAACTCCCTGTGTTCCATATGGCATGAATTTTAATCTCGCTTGTAAGGAAGTTTTCAGAATACTATGGTGACCTATTATTGGAAGAGCTTTATTCAACAATATAAATAATAAAAATTACCTAAGTAATATGGATTGTGAAAGAAAAGACTGATTTCAATTACACTAGTTGACTTCATGCTCATACTCTTATTTTCATTTTTTTCTTAAAAAATGTTTTCTTAACTACATTATACTAACTAAGTTATAAAATTTAGATTTAAGTGAGAAATTGCCAGGTATAGTAGTGCATGACTGTAATCCTAGTATTTGGGAGACTGATACAGGAAGATTACAGGTTTGAGGACAGCCTCAACAATTTAGCAAGACTCTCAGCAACTTAGTAATACCCTGTTTCAAAATTAAAAAAGAAAAAAGAAATCTGGGGTGTAGCTCAGTGGTAGAGTGCCTCTGGATTCAATCCCCAAATTTAAGTGAAAATCACTAATAAACTCAGTATCAATAGATAGGCTAATATTTTAACATGCATTCTTCCTGTCTTCTATTTTTATGCACGCATTATTATTTTATTTTTAAAATGGGGAATGTTATTTTATATTCTGCTTTTTAAAATCAATATATCCCTAGAAAAATTCTTTATAGTTCTATGCTCCCCTACTTTTTTTTTCTTTTCTTTTTTTTTTTTGTGGTACTGGGGATTGAACCCACGGGCATTCTACCTTCAAGCTGTACCCCCAGCCTTCGTTCTTATTTTTTATTTTGAAACAGGGTCTCACTAAATTGTTGAGGGCCTCACTAAGTTGTTGAGGCTGGGCATGAAACTGTGATCCTACTATCTCAGCCTCCCAAGTACTGGGATTTCAGGCATGTGCCACTGCACCTAGTAGCTCCCCTACTTTTAAAATGGCTACATGGTATGAGTAATAGCTTTTATTATTTCATGGATTACCATGATATCATGAAATGTTGGAATACTTTTTTTGGTACAATTTAGCAGGTGAAAAACTAAGAATCAAACAAGGTGATGTTATGTAGTGAAAGAACTCTGTACGTAATCAGTAGTTTTTTTTTTTGTCCTAACTCAATCTCTGCCTCCATTTAGTTATCTAATTTGAGTTTTGCTATTTAATCTCTTTATATCATTATTTCTTTGCCTTTAAAATCTAGCATTTTAAAAACATACTGTAACTGTGAGTTTCCTAGGAAGTTATAGAACTAAGACTATAAACTTTTTCATTAAAATTGCATGAATTTGCAGTAGTCTCTCTCTCTCTCTCTAGCTTTAGGTGCACAGGTTTGAATTAATTATAATCTTTGGTTCAGAACAGACTCATACTATTGGCCAACAAATGACCAGCTAACCCCCCACCATACAATGGATTCTTCAAGTATGTCTACTAAGCAAATTCTAAGTTTTCATTTTAAATAAAAATAGCACTGGGCGTGGTGGCGCACACTCGTAATCCCAGTACTTGGAGGTTGAGACCGGAGGATCCGGGTTCGCGGCCAGCCTCAGCTACTTAGTGAGGCCCTCCGCAACTTAGTGAGACCCTGTTTCAAAATAAAGAATAAAAAATAGGGCTGGGGGTGTAGCTCGGAGGTAGAATGCCCCTGGGTTCAATCCCCAGTACCGCAATAAATAAATAAATAAATAAATAAAAATGCATATATTTTCACTTACTCTTGTATCTCTAGTACCTCCTACCCTGTCTGGTACATACCAGTGGCTCTGTCAATATACACTGCATGATTGAATGGCTTACACATCTACCTGATTTCCTGGATGAACATTTATTTCTAGAAAATAATCTGTTATCAAATCTTGTTAAGATTTGGGCATTAGCTAAAGAGACAGGAAATTAAAATACACTTACACTGTTGAAGTTGGTAATGACCATGGGTGAAGAATAAAGTGGTCATATTCACTAGGAAAAAGCTAGGGAGCAGTGACACATTGAATATAAAATTTATTAAATGTGAGTTTTTTAAAAAATGAACAAAACCCTCATTGTATCTTAGTGTGATGATAGCACAGTGCTTGGAACATATAATTCAAGGGACACACACCCATTAGTCCACACAGTAAGATTGGGGTGTTGGAGGGGAGCTGTATTGAACTTTTCAGATGAGGATATGAAGCCAAGAAAAGTTACCTGGCCTTTCAAGGTAACACAATAGTAACTGGCACCTTCAAGATTTGATCTTAGGCTTAACATGGGATGACAAATTGTTTAAAGCTGGCAATACAGGTCTTCAGAAAAACTGAGAAAAGATCTCTTTGGGAATACCTTTAACATTCAGACTGTTTCCCAGTCAAGAAGGAAGATTGCTATTGTAGAAAACCACACAAAGATGTACACACTAAGCTCTGGAATGTTCACTGTGTCTTATTGCTTTGTCTTATGCTCCATGACTATGGAATATCTTTGCAAGTCAAGAAATGGACTCTCTTAGGATTTAATTTTTCACAAAAGCCCTTTTCCTCTGTCTTACTTAGTTCTTTTTTTCAGTTTTTCTGGGGGAATTTGATAGTTGCGGTGGACTTCCTTTTCTCTCTCTGGAATTAGTTGATCTGTGTTGCACTTCAGTATATCTGATACCTTCTTTATACTGTTGCAGAATTATAGTAGAAGATGCAGTGGATTGGCGGCCCTATGACAAAGTTGTCCTTAGCTCCTCTTCTTATGAGCCTCATGAAGCAGAAACCATCACTGTAAAAGAAGTCAAGGGCCACCATGTTAATATCCATGAACGTCTCAAACACCGGCACATCGGTAAGGCTCTGTTTTGTTGGTTAAAGGAAATGAATGTACCAGGAAGACTGTTCAGCACCTGCCTAGGGATGCTGCTTCTGGCTGCCATCCAGAGAAGAAAGATAATACACTAACTGCTACCCTGGACTTATCCTACAAGGCTTTGTTCTTCATTAGTATTATTGCCCAGTTTTCAAGGTATATCTAGATGTGGGTTTTTTGTTGTTGTTGTTATTCATAAGGAAAAGCCTAAGAGTGGAAGGGTTGAGAATTTTGTTTGAGGTCACTGGACAGTTTTGTGGCTAGGCTGTAATAAAAGGCATGGACAATGGGTTTCCAGTTTATTTCATAGACATTGGGTTTCTAGTTCATTTCATGGCACACTGAATCATATAATCCCTTAGAATAGGGTAGTTATTATAAATAATGACTTCATTTTTTATGTTTATGAATGTATCCTTCCTGACACCAAACACATTTTATTTTATTTTATTTTTTTTTGCGGTACCGGGGATTGAACCCTTGGGCCTTCTACCTCTGCGCTACACCCCCGGCCCTATTTTTTAATACTTTAATTTGAAACCGGGTCTCACGAAGTTGCGGAGAGCCTCACTAGGTAGAGAGAGAGAGAGAGAGAGAGAGAGAGAGAGAGACAGGGAGAGAGAGAGAGAGAGAGAGAGAGCTGAGGCTGGCCGCGAACCTGGATCCTCCGGTCTCCGCCTCCCAAAGTACTGGGATTACAAGCCTGTGCCACCACGCCCGGCTCCAAACACATTTTATATATTGGCGACTACTACTATGACTGAAAAGGAAAAAAAAAGAAAAGAAAAACTCCAATACCTTTTTGTAAAAGGAGGTACTAAATATTTTTATATGCTCTACACAGTACAAATATACTGTAAACAAGTGGTAAATAACCATAATCTCCCTGGCCTGGTCTAATAAATAAGTCCATCTCAGGAGAAATAGCTAATTAGTAGTAAAAGTTGCAAATAAATGTGCTAGAGAATAGTTTTTGTATCAGATATGTGAGAGGGAAATGCATAATTTCATTCAACTGTCTAAAAGCCCCTTCCTTCCTTCCTTCCTTCCTTCCTTCCTTCCTTCCTTCCTTCCTTCCTCCCTCCCTCCCTCCCTCCCTCCCTCCCTCCCTTCCTTCCTTCCCTTTTGTGTTACTGGGGATTGAGCCCAGGGGTGTTCTAACTCTGAGTCACACCCCCAACCCTATTTTATTTTTTTAATTTTGAAACAGGGTGTCACTAACTTGCCACATGCTGTCCTCAACCCTGGGATCCCCCTGTCTCAGCCTAAAGCTATTTTTAAAATCATAGTTTCAAGAATGAATTCCTTCTCTATTTATCTATTTATTTATATTTTACTTGTTTATTTGAGATGTAGTCTCACTATGGTGCCCAGGTCAGTATGAAGCTCCTGTGCTCAAGTGATCCTCCCCCCTCAGTCTCCAGAGTAGGTGGTTTTACTGGCACAGCCCACCATGTCTGGCTTGATTTCTTTAAAAAAGAAAAAATAGCAGAGACGTCATCAGCGGTCCTTGCCAGTGCGAGCCAAAGTGAAATGCTGATGGCGGCCATGAAACACACCGACCACCGACCAGGAGCCTCCGTCCCACTGCCGCGGAAGCCTGTCCAGGCAATGGCCGGCTGAGACCACCCTGAATGGGGGCCGCCGCGCCTGGTGCTGCTTTTCTTTTTCTTTTTCTTTGATACATTGCTGCGTATGCTGTGTCACTGACTGGGCTGATCTGGGATCCCTTGCTCTCATAAAAGAGGTCTGTGGACATTGTACAGCCAAGCACGGCTGTCTCACAATGACAATTTAAGGAAGGAGGTTGGGGACCCCACTAATTGAACAAGTCCGCCCTGACTTCTCTGTATCGGTGGCCTGTCCCAGTACCCACAGTTATTGAGAAGAAATGAATTCTTGCCCAAACACTCACTTTGATCCCAAAGAGAGACAAGAGAACAGGTTTTTCATTTCTCAGCTGACATTTGTGGAGACTGCCCGAGGAAAAGCAGACCTTAATGTTGGTGGGACTTGTGAGCAGAATGGAGTAGTTTCATTTGTGAGATACACTGGGTCCCCAGCTAGCGATTTCCAGAATAGGTTTTTAAAAGTTGTTTTCTCCTCCAACTCCTGTCGCCCCAGGAACTGCCCATGTCTTGGAGGATGGCCGACACATTCGCTTGGCTGCTGAGGTGGGACTGTTGACTCGAAATATACAAATTCAGTCTGACACATCATGTGCAGGGAGACTGCTTGTGGGGTCCTTCCGGAAGTCCAGCACAGAAGAACTTTCAGGTAAATTAAATTTTAAGTTACTAAGCATTACCAGTGGGGGCCTATCCACCTGGAACACTCAGACATTCCAACTGTGAGAATTTTCACTTATAACACAAGATTTTCGAATTAGATGGCTCCTTTGTGCTCTGAGAAGCTATGAGTTTTCAGTCCTAACCTGTGCTTAATTATCAGTGTGATGTTAAAATAATATACTACAGATCAGCACATATGCACATTTTTACCTAGAAAAAAAAAAACCCATCTTCGGCAGCTGTGAAATTTCCTGTGCTTTGAAATTAGAGATGATTTAATGACCATTTGCATTTTATCTCTTTCCCGAATTTCTATTACTCTTTCCCAGTAGCAGGCTATATCTGATGGCCGACATCAGCTCATGCTCTAAATTAATGGCTTACATTTAAATAAAAATGATTTCCATATTCTAGACTGCTTTAAGGATTCAATTCAGTCTTTCTTTATTCCAGCTTTAGCCCTTTTGGAATGCTGTGTTATCATTTGATGAGGACCTCATTTCTTAAACATTATTCCAATGTTGCTTCCTGATCAAATAGTTTAGGACAGGCTATCACTATAGCTCCATCTTGGAAAGACACTGTGTACACGAGTATAATAAAAGCTCAGAGAAGATGTGGGATAAAGGATCTAACCACTTCCCAATATATTCAGCATAGGACATTTTGTTGGCACATATATTTCACCAGTTTGGCCAAGGGTAATGTTTGAACCTTAAATCATAAGTTCGGGATTTCTAGTCTATAAAACAAGCTCTCTCTACACCAGCTCCGTAAGTTCTTGCCAATAGTGATTTTGTCCCCTAGGGGACAACTGGTAATATCTGGGGATGGTTCTACTTGTCACTGCTTGGGGGAGCTTCCAGCATCCAATGCGTAGATGTCAAATATCCTACAAAGCACAAGACAGCCACCGATAAGAAAGGACTCTGTGGCTCGGTGTGTCAGTAATGTTGAGGATGAGAAATCTGCTCTACGAGGCTGAGGCGAAGGCTGCATTCTGGTCCTACAGAAAGGAAACTGTTTTGCAGTTGATATAAATGGAGAGTCAGGGAAGGAAGAGCAAGGTGGGGCCTTAGATAAATGAGACTGTATGTCAAGCTGGGTGGCGCATGGTCCTGGAACAGGACAGAGGTCTGATTCTTACAGTGGAGCAGGAGGCCAGAGCTGAGCTAGCAGCCAAGACTGGCCTGATTCTAAGTGTCTGACCTGGCTGATCTACCAAGTAATGTGTGCATTTATGAAAGTATCACTTTGAATCTCACCATGAAGTGTAATGATCACATGCCAATAAAAGTGTAAAAAATAAACTTATCAGCCGGGCGTGGTGGCGCACGCTTGTAATCCCAGTACTTCGGAGGCAGAGACAGGAGGATCGCAGGTTCGCAGCCAGTCTCAGCTACTCAGTAAGGCACTCCTCAACTTAGTGAGACCCTGTTTCAAAATAAAGAATAAAAAATAGGGTTGAGGGTATAGCTCGGAGGTAGAATGCCCCTGGGTTCAACCCCCCAGTACCACCAAAATAAATAAATAAATTAAATAAATAAAAAATAAACTTATCCCCAGGGGAAAGAAAAGAGAAATTGTATTAAATGCTTCCACATGGTGGTTCCACACAGTGGAAATTTCATCTTATTTAATACTAATATCTTTGTGAGAGAGACATTTTATCTTCCTCTTCTCAGAAGCAGTCTATAATGCAATGTCCTATTTATTGCGTAACTCCTCCGTGAGCTTGTGAATCCTTGAGGATGAGGTTGGGTCTTTCATTTCGGATTTCCTGCTATGGTGACTGCTGTGCATTACATGCTCAGTAAATGTGAGTGAATAAAATGAATGAAGAGTAAGGAAAGTCAGCTAACCAATAAATGGCAGCCTGACTCTGAAGCCCTTGTTTAAATAAACAATTTTGCAATAATTTTGAATTTGTACAAAAGCTGCAAAGATAGTATGAAGAATCCCTATGTACCTTTCACCAGTTTCCTCTACTATTAATATCTGACATAATACTGTACATTTATGAAAACCAAGAAATCAACATTGGTACATTAATATCAACCAAACTTTAAGACTTTTTTTAATTTTACAAGTTTTTCCACCAATGTCCCTTTTCTGTTCCAGACTCTAATCCAGGTTCTCACAGTGCATAATAAATAACATATGCAGGAGCCCGGATGGGTGGGGTGTGCAGAGGTAGGTCAGGGATGCCACCTATAGGTGTTGAATGATTGTGGGGCTGAAAAGCAGCTCAGGACAATTCCTACTTTTACATTGGAGGGCTCCAGAACTCTCCTTCCTTTGACCAATAACATCTAGCTAGAAATTTTTTCAGAATTCGATTTCAAAAGGAAAAGTACAAAAATACTCATGAATAAAATTGTTGCTTAGTTCTTTATTTACGTGCTCAAGATATCTTAAGTATTTATTACTGATTAATTTTAGTTCATTGGTTAATGTGAATGCAAGTAAAAAGATCTTGAAAAATTTAAAATGATGAATTAGAACCATGCAAGTGTAAGACATTTAAATAATCATTAAAATAATACGGATATGATGGTTTGACTGAGATACTAGAACTGCCATTCATAATAGAAAATAAACTATTTATGTATGAACTCCCTCTTATAGTTGGTGCCCTTTGTGCCACAGTTATATGGAAAGGGCAAGCTCAACAGAACTTTGAGCTGTTTTATTGGCAAGGAATATCATTAGACGAATAGCTTTTGGATGCTTTATCATTGTGAATATTCCTATACCATCTAAAAGTACCTCCCTGATCAGTGTTAGATGAGAAACATAGATATGTTGGAATCCTGTCGTCTGGCCACCAGGAGATATCTTTCCCTCTGCCCTTCTCACAGGACTTGATTCTTCTCAGAGGTCGATTTCCAAGAGTTCTAGTTCCTGGTCTGTAAAACAGCAGCAGATAAATGGAGGGTTTAGGCTGGCTACTTTTGAACTATAAATACAAGTACTAAAACACAGTGAAATAAAAACTTTATTTATTTATTTTTTGCGGTACCGTGGATTGAACCCAGGGGCCTTCTACCTCCATGCAACACCCCCGGCCCTATTTTTTTTATACTTTATTTTGAAACCGGGTCTCACGAAATTGCAGAGGGCCTCACTGAGTAGAGAGAGAGAGACAGGGAGAGAGAGAGAGAGAGAGAGAGAGAGCGAGCTGAGGCTGGCCGCGAACCCGGATCCTCCGGTCTCTGCCGCCCAAAGTACTGGGATTACAAGCGTGAGCCACCATGTCCGGCAAATAAAAACTTTAAATGCATTGCTTTCTCTATTTTAAAAAGAGAAATAGCTTTACAGTTTTCCTTCACCAGAATCTAGAAAGAAAGAAAGAAAAGAAAGAAAGAAAGAAAGAAAGAAAGAAAGAAAGAGAAAGAAAGAAAGAGAAGGAAGGAAGGAAGGAAGGAAGGAAGGAAGGAAGGAAGGAAGGAAGGAAAAGAAAGAAAGAAAGAAAGAAAGAAAGAAAGAAAGAAAGAAAAGGGAAAGAAGAAAGGTGGGCTCAAGGTGTGCCTTACCTAGCAGAGGATTCATGACTCATTATTGGCATATGAATCCAGTGCAGAGCTGCTCCCTTTATACCACCATGTCTCCTGTTTTCCACACTTGCTAGCTTGCCTGCATGGGTAACAGTATAACTTCTCAGCCATATGCCCAAATCCAAGTCCTGGCTTGTCAGTCAACCCTGTTCTGCCTTGGTTTTCTTACCAGGAAACTGGGATAATAACTGTACCTACTTTCTAAGATTATTGTAAAAATATATTTTATATATTTTAAAAATATATTTTATATATTATATACACACAGAGTGTGTATATATCATAATATATATATTATATTATATATATAATATATATTATATATATTACAATATATAATATATATTATATATTATATTATATACAGAGTGTGTATATAATACACTCTGTGTATATAATATATATACACAGAGCCTGACAAAATGAGCATTATATGAGTTAGGTGTTATAGTTATTAATTCATTTCATTATTAATTCATATTAATTCACCTATCTTCATGTTATTATCTATTTTCCTAGGAGTATGTACACTGACTTATTAATACTAATTCTATTTTAAAATCTATGTACTGGCTGGGTTTTATACTGTTGTAATATCTCCTTAAAACATTACAAATAAAATCTTCAATGAGACTAATTCACTATCCTCTCTTGATATAAAAGTCATAGAAAATGTTATTATTATGAAAATGAAGCAGGGGATATAGTGTGGCTACGATGAAAATGTAGAATAGGTTTCACAGGGTCTTTAAAATGACTTTAAAAGCAGGTAATGGCTTCTGTCATGTTTTTACCAAGAAGCACGTAGAAATATTATTTCTGGACATCAATTGCAGAAGTAAATTCTGCACTTATACTTCCCTTACGTTTGGAATGTTTTATAGAGTTTTCTGTGACATTCACTCATGCAATCTCTTTGTGATGGCAAAGTTCTTTTTACACAGGATCACTGAGACTGAGAGAGGGAGTCTTAACTTTTAGGTGAGCGATCATGAAGTTACATTCCATTATTCAGGGCCTTGACCAGCCCTAAGACAAATGCATAGAATCTTCAAACCAGCTTTGCCCATCTTCAAAGCCTCTTTCTTTTTCCTAACTTTCTTCTCTCTCCTCATCCTATATCAGACTCTTCAGACTGCACATGGAATATTTTTAGGCATTCATGTGATTTTTTTTCCTTTGATTCTTATTTTGTTAGTGGAATCAACAGTGTGGAATATAGTGCTGGGTCTGAGTGCTGCATATTCTTATTTTTATACTTTTATTGGTGCATTATAGTCTCACATCATAATGTAGATTATAGTGATAGTGATATACATGACATTGGTATTTTCACGTATGTACATAATGTCGATGGAAGTGATTATGAATGGATTACAAAATTATGGGATATACACACAATGGAATTCTCCTCAGCATAAAGAAGAAGAAAATAATATTATATGCAGAAGTTAGGGAGTAATTGGGATACCAAAGGGACTTCAGATAATGGAGGAGAAACTTTGGTGGAGCCAGGGAAGTGGTCTAGGGGAAGGGGAGGGGGGAGAGGGAGGATCAATGAAGGACTGCTGCATATTCTGATAACTTATAATGGAGTCGACCCTCTGCATTTTGTGGGGAAGAAAAAGCCTGATGACATGTACTTTTGTTTGTAGGTGTCCTTCAACTTCTAAATGTGGAAATTCAGAATTTTGGTTCACCATCGTATTCATCCATTGAATTCACTAATGTATCGGCAGGATCCTGGATAATATCTTCTACTCTGCACCGAAACTGTGGTGGGGGGATTCATGCATCTGCCAGTCATGGAATAATTTTAAAAGACAATGTAGTGTTTGGCACAGTTGGCCATGGCATGGATTTGGAGGGTCAGGCCTATTCCCTCACTAATAACCTTGTAGTTTTGACGACACAGTCAATATGGTCCACAACTTGGGTGGTAGGAATCAAAGTGAACCAGGCAAAGAATATTACCCTCCATGGCAATGCCGTGGCAGGATCGGAGAGACTTGGCTTTCACATGCAAGGACATGAATGCTCCTCTGAAGTGCTTTGGTCTGATAATGTGGCCCACTCAAACCTTCACGGCCTTCATCTCTATAAGGAAAGCGGACCTGACAATTGTACCAGTATCTCTGGCTTCCTGGCTTACAAGAACTTTGACTATGGCGCCATGGTACAGGTGGAGAATAGCGTGGAGATAGAGAACATCATTCTGGTAGACAATGCTGTAGGTCTTTTCGCAGTAGTGTGTGTGTCTTCTGCCCCACAGAGCTCCATCAAAAATGTGCATATTGTACTTAGGAATTCAGTCATTGTGGCCACCAGCTCCTCTTTTGACTGCATTCAGGACAGAATGCAACCTTACTCGGCCAATGTGACATCAATAGACCGAGCACCATCCAACCCAAGAGGAGGCCGAGTTGGTATTCTGTGGCCTGTATTCACCTCAGAGCCAAATCATTGGCCCCAGGAGCCATGGCACAAAGTGAGAAATGGCTACTCTGTTTCAGGAATCATGAAACTTACAGGTAGGATGCTTGTATTTTTTCAAGAAATGTAGTTTTGTATGCACATTCATAGAATTTTTAATAGCATTCTGAAATTATCGTCAAAAAAGTAGAGGGATATAGTGCTTGCTGTCCAATGGTCATAACTACAATAGTGGTTTATAATGATAACGATAGAGTACTAATAAATGTCACTGCTTTAGTGATGCTGGAGAGATTTTGTAACAACTATATAACTGGATTATATGACAAGTCTCGTAGGTAAGTGTTACTTTTGCTATGTGATGCAGTTATTGTGCCTCATCTGAGTCTGTCTAATAGTTGGTTGAGCAGTTAGGGTTAAAATTCAAATTTTACCACAATTTGCGCAGTTCACCTTCTATCAGGTTATTTTTCAATATTGTTGTCACTCCCTATTCACTTAGACAGGCAGTGGTTGGTTTTTCTATAAACTGAGTAGATTTTGACGATGTCTTTGATGAAAAGTATTGCTCTAAAGACTTTAGTGTGTTTAAATATTCCTTTCTTCTGCATATAATGTCCATGTATTGAAGAATTACAGATTTTTTAAAATCAAAATTTATGTAAGCACTTGGAACTATCCTGGATAGCTTAAAATGACCCAAGGACATACATTATTATGGGAATATTTAGTTGTGTAACCTATATTTGTGGCTGGTGGTAGACATGATATAATATTATGATATATTTTTTAAAATTTCAGATGTCACCTTTTCTAGCTTTGTGAAAAGTTGCTCTAGCAATGACCTGGATGTCTGCATTCTGCCAAGTGCAGAGAGCACTGGAATCATGCACCCAATAATAGCAGAGAGAACCAGGATGCTAAAGGTGAAAGACAGGAATAAGTTCTACTTTCCTTTACAACAACACAGGTACCACTTCTAGTATTGATAATAAGCCATATTTTTAAGTGTTTGGTAATTTTTAAAATCCTTAAACACTTGTAAAAATCACCAAAGATGTAGAAATAAGTTCTTTAGAATGGGATGGTCCATTGATTAAATGCCCACAATTCTTTGCTCCCCCAGTATTTATGACCTTTTACATATGATCTTGAAATATCTCTCCCAAAGAGGGAGGTCAAGTCCCTGGCATGATCGGTGTCTTGTGAGGGTTGCTGTCTGCTTCATTCTTCTGAGGGGAGGGGCACTGTATCCTCACATGGCAGAAAGAACAGAAGGGAAAAGAACACTTCCTTCAACATGAAGTCCTTTTATAATGATTTAATCCCATTCATGAGAACTCTAATGTCATGACTTAATCACCTTCCCAAGGCTGTACTTCTTAAGAGTGTTGCATTTGGATTAAGTTTCAACATGAATTTTAGAAGAGCACCATCATTCAAACCATAATGTTACATAATATTAGTATTTAATTCTTTGTACTGTTAATACCCAATATGTGGTTGGCATACAATAAATATTTAATAATATGACTAATGGTATCTAAAAGACTTGAATCAGGGGAAATAAAATAAATGATCTGTACAATGTTGTAATTACATACCTATCACTTGTTTATACAATCCACTTGACTAAATTCTATAAGTGCAGGGACCATGTCTGTCTGTCCCACCACCATTGTATTTCCTAATCTGTCAGTAGTAGGTTTTCAATAGATATTTGTTGAATGGGAATATCTATTTTTACTGTTTGTATATAGCATAAATATAATTGATATTTAGCATAGTAGTTCCAAAGTACTATAAAATCCCAACATTCCATAAAGAAATTATTATAGTGTTCAGTATATATTAGATTGAAGGACGTTTTATTGTACCTTGCTTCTTAGAATACCAGCAATTTATATAAAGATTGCATATCTAGATGTCCAGAATATTTGGCTAATATAATTGTCTTTCTTCTTGACCTTATAACTGGGAAATAACTTATTTTGTATAGAGTTTAAGTTCATATTTATGGAACACATTATTAATCATAAAATCCTGTTGAATTTATCTTACACAACATTAGCACTACCAACTATGTTTTCTTCTTGCTAACTATCATGAAATGAGAGTCAATTTCTGTCTTTCTTCACAGGAAAGATTTAGAAAGAGTGATCTGCCCTGACTCTGATTGTGAAAGCCCAAGAAAATATCTCTTCAAGGATGAGGATGGGAGAGCCCTGGGTCTTCCTCCACCAGTTTCTGTGTTTCCTAAAATTGAGGACGAATGGACCGAATCGTTCTTCAACACAGGTCAGTTGTGCGGAACACCATGTCTATATCAGAGCAGCGTGCATGTGAAGGAGCTGGTTTCGCTGTGTTGGCTTGTGGGAACAAAATACACTGGACAGGAGCCGAGCTCCAGAATCGCAGTCTGTGCTAGTGTGCCACCAAATCACATGAATCACAGGAAATGTTCAGATACCAGGACATTACTGCTGTGCCCTCTGGGAACTACCAGTGTTTATGTGGAAGGTATAGATTGCCAGCACCCAGCTCTGTCCACAGATGGGAGAACCATCCTCTCCCTAGGTTTGTTGCCTGGGTCTGAAGCAGCAATTGTGCTCAGTGCACCTGGAACTAGCTTATCAGGCTTTCGAGCCTGCCTTTTGTTCTGTCAGTACTTAAAGACCCTCCCTCTGGAGAGGGAGGTAGAGTAGAAGCCATGACGTTTGTCTTTTTTCTCCAATTGACCCTCAAACCGAAATGTGCTCAAAACTCCTTCTTCCTTTTCTTGCATATGCAACCAAAGCACCTTTGCATATCAATTTTTGGATCTGGGTCCCTGGGAAGATCATCATATTTCTATTTCCACTATGAGTGAGGCTCTGAATTCCCATTTGATTTCACCTGGAATTTACTGCAGGGAAATCTAAAGAGTTTTTCCTATTTTCTCCCTGCTTCATTGGCAGATTCTTTTCAGATTTCATTTCTTTTTCATTTTCTTTTTAAGTTCTGACTGTCTTAGGACTGTATCCTCAGACCTTTTTCCTTCTGTCCCTAATTTTGCTCCAAAAGCCAAGGTTAGAATACCATTCAATGGTGATGACTTTTAATTTGTATCACCAGCCCAGACTTGATCCTGACACTTGATTTAGCGTTTCCAACTCATTCTCCTGGGAAGTATAATTGGCATCTCAGGCACATCGTGCCCCAGGTGTATTCTCAACCTCTGATTCCATCTGTATCCTACTTTTTGCCTTGTCCCTGCCTAAGCAATTGGTACCACCATTCAGAAGGTAAAGAAAAAGCTTCAGAAGGATCCTTTATTCTTTTTCCCCTAATCCAAACTCTCAAACTTCTTATTCTCTCCACCACCACCACTCTTGTTTAGCTGGTATCAACTCTCACCTGGTGAAGGAATCGCCTCCTCTCCGATCTTTCTTCCATTCCTGTATTCCATAGTCCATTCTTCACACAGTAGCCAGGGTGATCTTTTCAACTTTCCTGTGGCTTTCCATACAATTATAGTGAAATCCAAACTACAAACCTATAGGACTTGTAGTATTTAGTTCCTGCCTGCTTTCTCTCCCATCTCCTGTGACTCCCCGTTTACTTACCTATTATGGCCTCAAGAATTTTTCCTTTAACATGAAAATCTTATCCCCACCTCAGGCCCTTCCCACTGGCTACCTCCTCTTTTTGAAATATCCTAGTATCAGTTTTGTTGAAAGCCGATTCCCTGTGTTCAAATAATGACTACTGGAGAAGTGGTCTATGACCACCCATGTAGAATAATCATGCATCCAATGATCTCTAGCCCCACCATGCCTGCTTTGTTTTAATCAGAGTCCCGCTACCTGACATTATATTATTAAGGCAATTGCTGACTTGTTGACTTATTATTTGTGCCTTTAGAACACAGACTTGATGAGGGCTGGACTTTTGTCCTGCTCACTGATATATATTTGGGAGGATTCTCAACAAAGATTGGTTGACTGGTTCATAGAAGGAATGGATTCTGAACAACCAGGAATAATATTAATGTGGTTTTTCCCAAGCCATTCAAGAGCATCCAGAAGGATTTAGACCCTCAGGCCATTGGCTTAAGGATTTATCTCTAATATGGAAGCCTGAAACGCAGACAGTTCTAGGCATCTTTTTACTGGGTTGCATTTTTCTTTCATCTGAATTACTAGTACAATACAGAATTTGTTATTTCAAGCTTCTCCTACATATAACTCTTTCAACTACCATAAAATTACACATTTGAACAGTCACACTTTTTGTATTTGTCTTATAATTTTCCATATTTCAAAGGCTTATCTTTGCAATAGAGTAACAAGCTATGGGGCAACCATAGTATGGTCTTTAAAGTCATGCAGAGTGCTTGGAAATGCTGAGTAAATATTCACTTTAATATATTGGTTACATTCGTGAATAGAACCAGCAACTACATTTTTATACAAAAGAATGAAATTTGGTGACACATATATATGGAGGAAATTTATGGAGCATAGTAAAAGATGAAAGTTAAAAAGACAGGCAACATCTCTTTCATTTACCCCTAAATCTACAGTAAGATTTTCTATTGGTTTTAAGAATGATCTCTCTATCAAAAATCCTCGTGCTTTAAAATAAGTTGAAAAATCATTATGGGGCTTCTCTGGACTTTTTTTTTTTTTTGGTGAGGATCACATTTTTGTGGAATTAATAGTAAGAGATATCTGTCTTGGGGTATTTAGTAAAAATTATTTTTCATCCTTAAAGAAAAGGAAAGGACTAAAGACAGTGTTTTAGTTCTGATAACAAGCTTAGAAGACCAATTCCAGAAAACTTCAGGAGGGAAGTGGGGCAGAGAGACTGAGAAACAAATAAAGCCAATAAAGAATGTGCTATCAAACTAGTTACCCCTATGGAAGCTGGAGTGTGTCTGTTGGGAACTGTTGGAGACCATGACCTCAAATGATCCCAGCAAAGCCATGAGGAAGCTAATGTATTTATACCCTACATCCCTTCTCACCATGGACTAAGAGGTGATTCAGGGTACATTGACTCTCCAGCCCTTTGGCCTTCCCTGAACACAGGCTGAGTGTGTGCTTTCCCGTGGCCTGGAACATTTTTCTCAGAAAGAAGTTATAGGATTTTGTAGTAACACTCTTTGATGCATGAAGGTGAGTGCCAAAACCTAGGTGTGGCACTGAAAGCATCGGATACAAAAACAACTCTAAAATGTAAATTAAATGTCCATGTTAAAATCAAAAGAAATTCTTTAGATGGACTTTTAGGTGCATGCCTACCATGTGGTGTAAGACATTATTTAGACACAAATACGCTCTTGCTGCTGGTTGCAATGCTGGTATGTTTGTGTTTTCTCTGCTCTCTGCCTTATCTGCGGAAAATGATTCAATGGTAAAACTCTGGAGGCTAATATACTATTACACACCATTTACTATCAGTGTGTGGACAAGTCTGTGTGTGTATGTGAGCAGCTGAATGTATATATGAAGTGTATATGACTGACTGCCTAAGCTCCTGATGTTTTAAAGCTTTATAAAATTTGAAATGAGGTTGCTATGGTGCCAACTGCAATGATTCCCACAGTGATATCTGCTGTTTACTGCACTAAAAACACAATCTGTGTCCTCTTGGAATGAAGGGACAGCACAGAGTAAATGGTGCCTTCTGGGTGCTAATGGGATTATAGTATTTTCCTTTGACTACCAAAGTGTGAGTGAATCTCTCCTTCACTAATACAAGACCTGTGTGTGTGTGTCTGTCTGTCTGTCTGTATATCTATCTGTACCAGATTAGAACCCATGGGTATTCTACCTCCAAGCTACAGCCCCAGCCCTTTTTACTTTTTATTTTGAAACAGAGCCTTGCTAAGTTTCCATGGGTTTTGTTAAATTGCTGAGGCTGGCCTCAAGTCTGCAATCTTCCTGTCTCAGCCTCCCAAGTACTGGGATTACAGGCATGTGCCACACACCAAGACCTCTATATTTTGTAAACCATTCTCTTACTTTCTGGTTCCTATCCACAATCTAGTGGATGAGAAAAAGCATACATTAAATATCAAGGGAATTAATGTCTGTTTTGTATTTTCCCCGTTCAGGGCAAGAATACAAGATCTTCTGTAAAAGAGCACAGGCAGTGGGGATCAGGTGGAAATGGAGACCACTAGAACCAAGCCTCACACTTATTCCTAATGCCTTATGGCTTTTACATATTTTATTAACAAATCTCTCATGCCATTTAGAGTCTATTGCCTTTGAGGTTTACTTTGAATTTGAAAACCAATGGATTTTATTTGCACATATAAGTACACACAAAAACGGCCCACTCAAGTCATATATGCACAGATCCAAGCATATCACCATATACTCCGGCATCAGGAACAAAAACCATTCACGTGGATCAGCTAGTAGGAACACTGTGCCCAGTGGGTTTTGCTATCTGTGCAGTACAGGGTGTGTAGCCAGGGGAAAAGTGAACCGTTAATTTTGTTTCATACTTATCTGTAAGTTTGCATTTGCAGCCAACTTTGAAAACTGCATGGCAATAGAATGCAACACAACTAATCCCAAGCAGATGACCCTCTGCACGCTCTTTACATTTCACTCTGGGGAGGCATCTCACGATCTCAAAATCCAAAATCATTTACAGAAAACACAAGTTGGAAATTAATTTCCCACTTAGATAAGATATTAATACCAGGGCTTTCCATCCTGGCTTCTTACTCATTTTCGCTCTGTCCCCCACTAAAATTGGATGGCATCACCTCACAGACTGGTTCCCACATCTGGAGGAACAGTACTGGTGGGAGGAGGCAGAAAGAAATCAGAGCCATAGTTATGATAGCATTTTACAGTTCCCCAGCCATGCCCAAGAAACTAGGCAGTAGAAAAAATGGAAGCTAGCATTACTTGAGCACCCTGTGCATGCTAAACATCAATCAGCATTGGCCTTCATTCTGCAAATAGGCTTTGTCTGCCTATGATCTACCAGCATCTTTTTAAGTATGGAAACTATAGTGAACAGGACAACATCCCTACTGCTACCAATCTTATATTCCAGTAGAGAGGTATCCACGAACAAATAGTAGGGATGAGAGAGATGAAGAAAATAAAGTAGTGTTTGGGGCCAGAGACCAGTGTGAGCGGCACATAGTTAATAATATGAGAAGTTACAGATAGACAGAAGCAAGCCCCTTCATAGGCCAGGTTAAGAGGTGTGGATTTCATACAAATTTATTTACATGTTTTCATTGTAGATATTTAAGGTATACATCATGATGTTTTGATACACTAGTGAAATCACTCCTGTAGTCAAGAAAATTAACAAATCTGTCATCTCAAACAGCTACTCCCTCCCCCCCCTTTTTGTGGCAAGAGCACCTAAAATCTACTGTCAGCAAAATTTTGAATATAATACACTAGTATTAACTATAGCCCTCTTGCTGTACATTTAGTCTGTAGATTTATTCTTCCTATATATCTGCAAATCTGCATATCTTATATCCTTCCCCCTCTCCACTTTGCCTCTCATAACCACCATTTTATTGTTTCTATGGATTGTTTTGGAGGTTTAAGAAAGGTAGCGATAGAATTTTATCAATTCTTTGAATTCTCTCAATTATCTCAAATGTCACTTTCATAATACATCACTGGATAAAAATGAGTTTAATATTAAGTTTATTTTAAAAATTCCTCATGGAGTCATTACATGAAAAAGCTAAACTCATGATAAGCTTTTCCCACACTTTCCTTGACGCTTTTCCCAGCACAGTGCTGTCGTCTGCCGAGAACTTCTGACCAAATCCACCTTCAGGGCAGGTGTGAGTTGCCCATTCTTTACCACGAGAGGGTGAGAAACATCTTTCAAATTGTGTTCTTTCTTGGACGCTTCTCAAGAAAGAAAGTTATAAACCGTCGTGAGACCTTAAAAGTGACTCGCCTCAAATAAAAAATAAAAGATTAGGTTGATAAAAAAGAAAATAAAGTTGGCATTTGACTGTCAGCCCATAACGTGATGAAGTGGTTTCTAACTGAATAATGGGAGAGACCTGTGCTTGGCGCTTAACAGGCAGCGGGCGCTTGCATCGGCTCCACTCTGTTGCTAGATCTTGAAATGTGTCTTTTCTTTAAGCTTCCTGGGCCTCTATTTCTTCCCATTTGTCCTGAGAGTGACAGCAAGATGGTATTATAAAATGAGAGAATGGAGGGGGGAGCAGAAAATGAGAGGATAGAATGGAGAGAGGAAACGGTTGTTAGAAAATTTGTCTGCCAGTATCCCTGCTTGCGGAGGCCTTTTTCTTCTAGCTAGAGGGGGAAATACCATTCTCTTTTCCCAAGCAATTATAGGCCCCAAAGATTGAAACTTGGTATATAGCTCTTTAATCTCAGCAGATATTTATGGTTAAACATTAGACTTTTAGGATTCCAGATGTCAGGGTATTAAAATATAAAGGCACAGTGGAGTTTCAGAAAATATTAGACTCTTTGGGATATGTAGCTGCAAGCGATTTTTATCCCAAGCAGAGGAGGATAAGGATTCTAGTGGTTCTTTGTGAGACCCAAAGAGCAACTTTCCTCCACCGCATGCATTTTCTGGTGTTCCCAGGACTCGCCTGGTCTCCAGGCAGTGAGGGGCATAGCAGTATCTAGTTGCTTTTCAGACGAGTCCATGCTGTGGATTGGTAGGATTTTTCACGTGTGATGCGTAAAGGATGATGTGAAAAAGTACGTAATCCCTGGGGAAAATTCCCTTTGCCTTTCCTCAACCTAGACGTTTTCTTACTGTGATTGTCTTGCTCCTCGATTCTTCCATTATCAATAATTAAGTATTCACCATATTCCTGGCTTTCTGCTAAGACCTTTAGTTGAAGAATCTCGTTTAATGCCATTAACAGGATCTATCTTATGAGATGCATCAGTATTCTTACTGTCTCCATTTTGTAGATGTGGAAGTTGATATGGAGACAATAGATAATTTATCCAAGTCCCTCAGCTAATTAACTAAAAGATTTAGAACTAAAATGTGTTCTTTTTGTTGTTGTGGGGTTTTGTTTTTGTTTTTGTTTTTGTTTTTTTGGTACTGGAGATTGAACCCAGAGGCATTCTACCTCCAAACTACACCCCCTGCTCTATTTTTTTTATTTTTTTATGTTGAAGCAAGGTCTCACTAAATTGCTGAGACTGACTTCAACCCTGCCATCCTCCTGTCTCAGCCTCCTAAGTAGTGGGATTACAGGCATGCACCATGCCTGGCTTGAACTGTGTTCTTGAGACTATGCTATACTGTATCCAGTGCCTAGCATCCATGTTTTCTTCCTTTTTTCTCTACCTTCTTTTATGTGAGCTATCTTGGACCTACCAGTTTTTTTTCACCAACAAAGCTTTGTCAACAAAGTACAAAGTAAATTGAGACTACAATTACTCCAGCAATTATCCACCCAAACTAGTAATAGTAACCATTATCATTTATCCAGTACACTTCGTGTGCTCAGTACTTCATAAACATTCTCTTTTATCCTTACAACAACCTGAACATGTAGGGATAGTTTTTCCCTTAAGCATCTGTGGAAGTAGGGTTTTAGAGATGTTAACTAATTTTTCATGGTCCCATAGCTAGAACATGCAGAACCAAAATTTAAAACTATGTTTGTCTGACTCCAAACTTGGGCTCATAACCTCTTCTAGATAATCATCATATGGTCTGAATCATCTGGTGTAACTCTGTACAGAGATATATTTAACTGAGTAATTCACATAATTCCACTTTACTTGGTAGCAAATGGATATTTGTTATTTATTTGGTGCACTGTAATTATACATCATATTGGGTTATAGAATGATAGAAACACACATGCACACAACTCTTGGGGCGCTTTCCTCTGAATCCTACCCCCTCCCTCTTCCGTCCTTCTCTCCATACATGCCACTGAGACTGGGACTGGTACATAGCGTTATTGTAACTGTTACACTCTTTACCTCTTCATCCCTCCTCCCTTCCCTAAAGCCCCTCAATTACTATGTTGGAGTCTCTTCTCTTCTACCTGATGTTAACCGTGTTTCCAAATTACTCACTAGCTTCTGCATGTAAGAGAAAACATACATCCATTCATTTTTTGGCACTGGCTAATCTCTCTCAGCATAATACTCTTGAGTTCTGTCCATTTTCCTCAAATGACATGATTTTGTTCTTTTTTATGGATGAGTAAAATTCCATTGTGTGTATATACCATAGTTTTGTGATCCATTCATCTGTTGATGGATACATAGGCTGGTTCCATGATTTGGCTCTTGCAAATTGTGCTGCTATGAACATGGATATGCAAGTATTGCTACAGTAGTCTGAACATAACTACCAATTGCTTTAGCATTTGTGAAAGGCAGTATAATAACAATAACAAAAAAGCTTCCTTTAGTTTATCTATATTTACATATGACCAGTTCTCCACCTACCAAATAAATGGACGATATTGCACCCAAGAAATAGCAAATTTTTAGCACTAAACACTAGAAGCCCTGTGGTGAAAATGGATTACTGTAGAGTAGTGGCTTTGGTCATGAGGTCAGAATTTTATGGTGGTAATTTTCTATAGCTCCCCCTTTTTCCTCAGTGAATATATGTAGGGGTGTGTGTGTGTGTGTGTGTGTGTGTGTGTGTGTGTGTATGTGTTTTACTGAGGATTGAATCCAGGGTCATTCAACCTTCTAGCTCTACCCCAGTTCTTTTTATTTTTTATTTTGAAACAGGGTCTTGCTAAATGCTAAATGGTCTCAAACCCATGGTCCTCCTGTCTCAGCCTCCCAAGTACTGGGATTATAGGTGTGCACCACTACATTCAGCAATGTAGTTCCCCCTGCCAACTTAGACATTGTTTATTGAGTACCGAGTGAAAGCCCAGTGCTATGCACTGTTAGAGTATGGGGGAAAGGATGTCAACGTAGATAAAAACAATTCCTGTCCTCACACTCAGAGGAGGAGTGCCAGAACATGGGATGGAGAAATCTAGTTGGTATAAAATCAGCACAAAGTACACTGGCGAAATCACATGTACTTGAGGATGTAGACAAAGGTGTTAGGGAGGAAATGAAATTTGCGATGAGCCTAGACCTATGAGTAAAGATTTAAAAGGTGTATATGAAAAAAGCAAGCAAAGGCATTGTGTTTAGAAGTAGCAGAGGCAGGTGTCTTCCATAGTGGAGCATAGCACCTGCCCTGGCAAATGCTACCCGACTTTCACAGGCAGTATAGATCTCTCTGCCTCTAAATTTAATAACATATTATTTATGTTATTAATAATGAATGAATGCTCAATGCATTCAAAATATTATCTAAGATGAAATAAATATAAAATCAAGATACTTTGCTTTCTTTTCCATACTAGGAAATTTGTTATCTATTTTACAGTTATAGCACATCTCAATTCATAAAATACATTTTCATAAAAAGTATTTTATCAATATCTGGATTTCATAAGACTTACCATTGAATAAGGTAATTTTACATATACAAGTTGTTTCAAATCTACCTGAACATTTTCTAATAACTGAATCATCTATTTTACATTTTAAAATATCATTAATTATGCAATTTAAGATTTAGTTCCTCTGTTGCATTAGTAACATTTCAAAGGCTCAATGGTTACATGTAGTTGCAGCTGCCATATGGGTACCCTTCCTCCCTTGTTTTGGAGAGGCACATGTTAGGGAATCAATTTCTTAACCTATCTACTAGACTCTAGTCATCCCTGTTAAGTTCCATTTTATAAGTAAATGGTCATCAGATGCAGCTTGCTGCCCAGCATTATAAACTAGTCCTAGAATTAGAAACCTTCTAGAGAGCACCTGATTGGTTCTGGGCATCTAATTCAGCCAATAAAAGAGAGAAACTTGCCTTGCTCTGGATTATGTCAATACCAGGAGCTACTATTGAAATGCCCAGCCCTCCATATCAAGCATCTAGGTTTGCAAACTGTAATGGGAATTTGACTATGGAAGTTAGTGATCCCTTATGAGAAGTCTGTTCACATTTCTAAACTTCATTGAATGAGAAGCAATAATAGCAACGGTCCGTAAGAGGAACTAATTTTAAACAGCTGTTACTAAATGATATTACTTGACCACTTTTTTCATGAAAATCTATGACTCTCACCCCTCTCTTTTTTATTTTGCATATTTCCCTGTATTATTTCTAGGACTTTGTTAAATAGGAAGCTGTGTTCTTAGTCTTTTTGTTGTTTTTATACTGGATATTGCATCAGGGACATTCTTTCTCTGAGCTACACCCAGCCCTATTTTTTTTTTTTGAAACAGGGTCTAAGTTGCTGAGGTTGGCCTCGAACCTGTGATCCTCCTGTCTCAGCCTCCCAAGGACTGGGATTACAGGAATGTGCCACCATGCCCAACTTGTGTTCTTAGTCTTTAAAATTTAATAATGGAGGAATTGTGAATTTCTGCTTTAATTATTTAGGTACAATAGTATTGAATGATTCAGAAAGTAGATGATCAAACTTTAGCTTATCTAAACCTAAGACAAATGAATGTATGTTTCTCTCTTTGTCTGCTTGATTGTAAAATGTGTGTATACATTTTAATGGAAGAGAATATTTGAAAAGTCTTACCAATAAATAAAATACTTGTGTTTTGCCAATAGGCACTAGAGCACTTTGCAGATAATGTACTAAATGAGTTCATATATCAATATTATGAATCTGGAAGATTATTTATTTATTTATGTAATTACTTTTGCCTCACTAGGTATTAGACCCAGGGCCTTGCATCAGGCAAGTGCTCTACCACTGAGCTACATCCCCAGTCCCCTTTAAAAATTATTTTGAGACAGGATCTTGTTAAGTTACCTAGGCTGGTCTCAAACTTGGGATCCTTTTGCCTCTTCCTCCCAAGTAGCTGTGAATACAGCTGTGTGCCACCATGCCAGGCTGAAAGAGTCTTTGATCTAGTTTTCAGTATTGCTTTTTGTACTTATATTCTCATTAAATGTAAAATTTAGTGCTGGCTTGTGACATTTAAATTCAATAACTAAAAATATACTAGAAATAAATATATTGATGAAATAAAATTTTTTTTGAAAATCAGAAGCCAGTCCAAATATAAGGGAAAGTTTAATCTGTATTGAAGATAGTATTTAAATCCTGAAAAAAGAAAAATGATTCAATAATAATGTTGGAGCATTTGGCTGATCACTTAGGGAGAAGAAATCCTTTAAGAATTCATATCTTGCCGGGCGTGGTGGCACACGCTTGTAATCCCAGTACTTTGGGAGGCAGAGACCAGAGGATCCGGGTTCGCGGCCAGCCTTAGCTCTCTCGCTCTCTCCCTGTCTCTCTCTCTCTCTCTACCTAGTGAGGCCCTCCACAACTTCATGAGACCCGGTTTCAAAATAAAGTATAAAAAAAAATAGGGCCGGGGGCGTAGTGCGGAGGTAGAACGCCCCTGCGTTCAATCCCTGGTACCGCAAAAAAAAAAAAAAATTCATATCTTTCTCTTTACAAAAGGAAATCCTTATATGGATTAAAGATAAAAAACACTGATTTACCAGAAAATATTGATTAGGTTATATAAGCAGAAAGTGATAGAGCAATTTCTTTGCAAGAAAATCTAGAAAATATAGGAAGACTTGAAAAAAATTTATATAAGCATTAAAAACTTCTAAACAAAATAAAGAATTTTAATGTGAAGTTAAATACTAGGGAAAATTTGTAACGCACATTGCAAAGAGCTAATTTATATATCTATATACACACAAATGCAAATATATATTTATATCTAATATAGGCATTGAATATATTTAAGGAAGGTAGCAAACCAATTGACAAAACATGGAAAGGACTCCAAAAATTATTTCATAGAGAAATAAATACAAATGCCAGTAAACATACAGAAAAACGTGTTTCTCTCTTAATGAAAGTATAGAGTAAAAGTGCACTGAATACAGCTACCAGCATCATGTCCACTCAGTAGATATGGGACTTCAAGCAAGTCCCTTCTCCTCCTCTTCTCTCTTTTGTGGTACTGGGGATTAAACCCAGGGGTGCTGTACACACCCAACCCTTTTTATTTATTTATTTATTTTTATTTTGAAACAGGGTCTTGTTAAGTTGCTGAGGCTGGACTTAAACTTGCGGTTCTTCTGTCTCAGTCTCCCAAGTACTGGGATTACAGCATGTGCCACCACACCCAGCTTGCTTTTCTTCTTTAAGCTTCAGTTTCCTCATTTATTAAGTGGAGATATTAATATTGCATACTCATATGATTATCGTAATGCTTAAAAGAAATAAGTGCAATAAAGTGTCTACCACTACTATTCGAAAATAATGATCACTGCTACTATAATTATCAGCATTATTGTTTCACTAATTAGATTGCCAATAATTAAAAAGTATGACAATTCTCAGTGTTGGGGAAAGTGTGGGGAAACAATTCTTCTTAAACCTTGTCCTCAAACTAATTTTTTCCTAATATTTTGGCATCAGACATCCATCTACAGGCTTATGTATCTGTCTCAGCAATTCTACTTTTAAGAAATTATCCCACAGATTTTTGTTGAATGAATAAATGAAAGAGTAAAACATATAATGAAAAAGAAAAGATCCCATGCTCTGGCATTCTGGTCTTTAGTACCACTTCTTAGAGGAAAAAAAAAATGGGAAGTTGCCATTTAAAAAAAATCATTCGTATGTATTACTTATTATTTTAATAAGAATAAGGATAGTAAAACTCATTTATATGATGAATGGGAACCCTGAAAAATGAGGTGGATATTATGTAAAGCATGTCAAGCAAAGGGACACTGAAGAAAAGAAGTTTTCCTAGACCTGCAGCCAATCTTTCTACTATGAAATTAAGGACTCCCAGTAGGACCCATTTCCAATTTGCTCAGCTCCCTCATAGGAGACATATTAATAAAAATTGAATGTAAGTCCTTGAAAATAATTGCCATAGAGAAAGGGAGTTGAAGCCAATTTTTTAAGTGTGGCTACGGATAATAATCTCTTCCCTTTTGGGTTATGTTGATAGGAAGCAACTTTTCTCGAGTATTGCCCATGTGGAAACCAGTCTATCTGTACATGTAGGCCATATTCTGTCTTTCTTTTTTTTTATGTTCACTTATTGGTGCATTGTAATTATACATTTTGATATATGTCAGGGTATGAAATCATACATGCACACATTGCACAGTCTTTCAACTTGAACACGTTCAGGGCAAAGAGGCTGACCTGAGGGCTTTATAGCTGTAAAGACAGCATGTGTTACCTTAGCCCCATGCCTGTCATGGGATAAGCACTACGTAGATCTTAGTGGCTACTGTCCTGTTGCCCTCATTGTCACTTTTTACCATGGCTCTGCTTGGTATGGTGACTTTGAACATTTGAGCATCACACCGTGGTTCTTGTACTAGTTTTCTATTATTGCTATAGCAAATTATTAATAATTTGATGACTGAAAACATCACCCATGTACTGTCTCACAGTTTGGTAGGTCACAAGTATGGTGGACTTACCTGATTTTAGTTCTTCCGTATCTGAAACTCAGGTGTTGGCGAGTCTGCACTCCTTTCCGCAGTCTGCAGCTGAACCCCCTTCCCAGTCTCACTCAGGTGCTTGCTCGGATTCAGTTCCTTGTAGTTGAGAGCTGAGGGCTCCTTCCTTGTTCACTGTAGGCTGGGTTTATGCTCAGCCTTTAGGCCTGCCTGCATTCCCTGAGTTGTGGCTCCCTTCATCTTCAAAGCGAGTGACAGTGAATTGGGCCCCACTCACGCTTTGAATCTCTCTTGCTTTGTCTTCTACATCATGGAAGTTCTCTGCTTCTAAATGCTCATAGTCCAGCATATTCTCCCCATTTTAAGATCTATGACCTTATGATCTGTGAAGTTCCTTTGACATATTCACATATTCAGAATTAGGATATAAACCTCTTTGGGGTGGCCATGCCATAGTGCTTTCTAAGGCCTTAATTTTCATTGTGTAAGGTAAAATAATAAGAAAAGAGAAATTGGCCGGGTGTGCTAGCGCACGCTTGTAATCCCAGTATTGGGGAGGCTGAGACCGGAGGATCCGGGTTTGTGGCCAGCCTCAGCTACTTAGTGAGGCCCTCCGCAACTTAGTGAGGCCCTGTTTCAAAATAAAGAATAAAAAAAAAATAGGGCTGGGGATGTAGCCCGGAGGTAGAATGCCCCTGGGTTCAATTCCCCGTACCGCAAAAAAAAAAGAAAACAGAAATTGGAATACTGATGCTATTGCTGAAAGAATTTTTTCTCTTTCAAGGAAGAAATTAGACCCCATTTTTCTTGTGAAAATGTAGAAGATTCCATATCTATTCTGTAGGGTAAACAGCAGGTTTTGATGGGAAAATGATCAGCATTGCCTGGTTGACCTTTACATGATTATATAAAATTATGAATATTAACCAAAATTTTTTCTCAATTTTATCACGAGATGAAGCAAGAAAATATTTCATTTTGATATGCACTTTAAATATGTACTCTACTATTTGTACTTTAAATAATAATTGCTTACTATAAACCATCTCTGATATGCTTATTTACTATGCTAGAGCCAACATTTGCCTCACCCACCAACTGCCCCTGAGTTAATGGAACCAGAATTCAGGCATCAAGGATGTCCAGTGCCTGATGATGCTTGGTGACACAAGTGTGAACTTCTATATTAAAGGGAAGAAGCTCATTTTCCCTGGATTTCTCAGGCACATCTATGCCCCACCCGAATAGCTGAGTATGAGCTTGCAAAAGCTTAGATGAGGGAGCATTGCATTTTGCAGCAATTAATTTCGCAAAGGAAGCAGTCTGTTTAAAGATGCCTGCAGCACTCACTAAAATGGGGGTTGTTTTTCAAGGCCACCAGAGCTGCATTTGGCTAAGGCTGGCTCATCAACAAAACAACAATGCTAAAATATGGCCTCCTGGGTTTTGCAAAAGAAGGGACAGGAGGGGCAATGAATGATGCTCACCTGCTAGAACTGGGTGAAGACTGTAATTGTTTAGCCCCCTAGCACAACCCTGCAAGGGTTAAAATGACAGAGATATTAGTTTGTGATGGCTAAAATTGTTGGTTTGAAGCTCTCGGCAATACGCAGAATGTTATTTACCGGACTTGGTCGATTTACTTCTTAATGCAATAATGACCTGTGAAATGAAACGTGAGCTAGACAATTGTTCCTCATTGTTTCCAGTAAAACATCCTTTCATACCCCATTAAACCACCATTAATTCCATATGAAAGAGAGTCATGCACAAACACCCGATGGTCTCTTTCTTTCTTTCTAGGACTTTTCTTGCCCCCATACTTACATTTTTCTTCTTCTTCTTTGTATTTCCTCTTTTCTTCTTCTTTCCCTCCATTTATTCCAATGAAATATGGACATAATGGGGAATATGGTGAAAAATTCTTTTGAAAGACACCCTGAGTCCCGAGAGTGGCCCAAACAGGGGCAAGGTTTCAGTTGCTGGAGGGTCATGTGGCTCTCCATTTTCCATGGATCTGGAAATGGTAACAGAAATGGGAAAGTTTTTCAAAACAAGGAACAACTATTAAGTCCTGCTTAAGAAAGCCCCAGATGCCTGTTCCAGATGGGCGGGTGAACATCCTCTTTTGCTGGCGTGCTGAACAATCGCTTATGGGGAACACCTTCACCTGCCTGGGAAGGGGGTCTTTCCCACAGCAGGAAAATACATCAATCACAAGAAGACCCTCTGCTTTCCAGCAGCCTGAATGGTTTTGAACTGCTTCCTCTTATTCCTGGACCTACTCTAACTTTTCTATAAAGTCCTCAACCAAGAAGCACCGCGCCACAGGGCATGAGAGGTGCTTCTGTAGTAATTGTTTTCTGACTCTTTTCTCCATTCAATAACATAGCTGGGGGTTATCATTATTTCTTCACTGCATGATTAGAATTTTTTGCTATGCCCACTTTGCTTCTTGTTAGTATGATCATGGCATCATTTTAATTTCTGTCCCTGTGGTCACATCACCTTCCCCTTTTCTGTAATCAAGTGTCCCTCAGCCTTGTTCTTTTAAGGATGCCTGTGGCTCCATTTAGAGCCCACCTGGATAATACAGAATATTCTCCCCATCTCAGAATCCCCACAAAAGTCCCTTTTATCATATAAGATAATATTCATAGGTACTGGTGATGAGGACATGGGTATCTTGGAGCCATTGTTTAGAGTACTGCAACCTGTGCTTCTAGGATGGCAAGATTAAACATACATATATATGTTTGGGATAGAGAAGAAAGAAAAAAGAATATGTCTTAAATCACTCTTGATTATATACATACACTCACCACAGATCAAAATTAACATGTCACCATTAATTGTTTAATAGACATTCTTATTTTAACTTCCAGTTTGGGAGGTAGATATATCATCAGGGTTTGAAATTCTCAACATTTTCTCTCCCCACTTCTTTCAAAATTGTTCCATGTAATCTGAATTGTTCTTCATCAGTCAATAGTTGTATGTGTATAAGATCTGACATTGGTCTACATGATAGTTTGTGGTGATTAGAAAGGCCAGATTCCTCACATTCCACTTTCTAAACAGGGTCCTCATGCTGGGGAATGAAAGGTGCCAGAAGCTGAGCACTAGCCAAGGTTTTCTTTGTTCATGATGAAGAGAGACAGCTATTTGGATCTACTATCCAAACTCACTTTGGATCTGCTTTACAATGGGGCTCACCACCTCACCCTTCCCTACATGCTTCCTGTAGACAACACAGCCACATTTCCTGTGTTACAGCTAGTGTCCTGGAGGTCCCAGGAACAAAATGACCTCTCAGATCCAGTAACTTCTCAGACCAGCTTTTACACTTGATCTTACCCAAAAGGCAGAGAAGAGATTCAGACCGGAGCTTTAGTCCCTGTATTAGGATGCCTTTAATGAAAAGGTAATTAAAAAAGAAATCAGTAATTAGTGAAGTAAATAAATGATTAATGGCTCATTAAAATGAGTTTCATTTTATTTCTTTAAAGAGAAAACAGATGAGTAACCCTTTATTGTTCAGAGTAGGCCCATCTCTGTGGGTGTTCCTTATTGCAATACTTTACACAGGTTGTCAGGTTGTCTGTCCTTCAAGGGGACGCCCTGCCGTCTCCACACCAGGAGGAAGCAAGTCTCCCTTCATAAGCCTTGGAATCTACTGTTGATGCCACTCACTCATGCTACATTTCGCTTAGAATAATTAACATTATTAACAGGTGTCGGTGACTCCTCCTGATTAGATTATAACCTCTCAGAGGGCAGGAAAGCTTATTATGATAAGCTTATTATGATAAGCTTATTATGCTTATTTTAGTTCAACTTAACCAATACATATCGATCTCTGATTCCATATTACAATATAATAAAAGTCACTACTATGACAGTAACTTCCATTTACTGAGTGTGTTTTATATGCCGGACACTGTGTTAGCTACTTTATATCTTTACAATAATGTGGAAAGTAAACCTCATGTTCATCACTCTAAATATAAAGAAAGTGAGGATCACAGAGTTTAAGGATTTTGCTTAAGATTATGTAT
Organism: Glis glis; assembly: GCA_004027185.1. Classification (NCBI taxonomy): domain Eukaryota; kingdom Metazoa; phylum Chordata; class Mammalia; order Rodentia; family Gliridae; genus Glis; species Glis glis. Next base: position 61,163 of record PVJS01003262.1, read on the forward strand.
AGTCATGGAACCGGGCGTGGTGGCGCACGCTTGTAATCCCAGTATTTTGGGAGGCGGAGACCGGAGGATCCAGGTTCTCGGCCAGCCTCAGCTTTCTCTCTCTCTCTCTCTCTCTCTCTCTCTCTCTCTCTCTCTCTCCTTAGTGAGGCCCTCCGCAACTTCGTGAGACCCGGTTTCAAAATAAAGTATAAAAAAAATAGGGCCGGGGGCGTAGCACGGAGGTAGAACGCCCCTGCGTTCAATCCCCAGTACCGCAAAAAAAAAAAAAAAAAAAGATTATATATAGTCATAAGATCAGGATTTGTGTCCAGGTCATTCTGAATTTAGTGCCATGCTTTTTTTTTTAATGCCCATGACCCTTTCTATATATAAACTCTCTAGAGAACTTACTTACATATAAGTGATATTCTTTTTCATTAAAGAGATAATTTAGTATGAGGGGTAATCCAAGTAGATGACTCCAGTATGAAGCAATATAAGTACCTACAAAGAGAGGAACAGTATTCTAAGAGCATTTATTGGCATGGATTGGTGGGATTTGGGCAGAAGTAATAAAGGACTTTCCATATTGAGTGTATGTACAAATAAAGAAGTCAGTTGTTACAAGGTGTGGGGTTTTTCATTTGGATGCACTATGGAAAACAAGGTGATCATAATGAGAGGGTGGATCCTTACTTATGGAAAATCTTCAATGTCAGATTAAAGTCCTTCTGTTTACTTCAGTAACCACTGAGGAGGCTTTGAAGATTTCCTAATAGAAGGGGACCCTATAGGAAGCTGGACTGCAGACCACAGCCTGTAGGAAGGCTAGACAGCAGGAAGCAGGGTGAAAAATGGACTGCAGCATGGGCCAGCTACAAAGACGTACTAGGACACTGTCTCTATTGTTTAGATTTGGAGGTAATATGTTGACCTGGAGGAGGAGATTGATGGCAACCAGGGTGGAGAAGATGGTGCAGATTAAAGACATAAAAGACAGGAAATAGAAAGGGGTTGCTGATGCTAGAATTTTGGGGACTGTGGAGAGTAAGTCAACAGTGACTCCATTGTCCAGAGACAGGATATTTCAGGGAATGGATGCTCCAACAGCAGATGTGGGAAAATAAAAAAGAGGAAGATTGTTGCTTAAGCTTTGTGTCTATTGAGTTTGGTGTGCCCACTAGATGGGAGAGAAGCCATTCCATATTCAGCTGGTGGTTGGGACCTCTGGGATTAGAATTTGGGAGATAAATTGCAGCTAGAGTTTAAAAGTTATCGAGAATAACGTGGTAGGTAGGTGAAACAATACAGTAAAGAGGACTGGTAAAGAAGAAAGAAAATAAACGAAAGCAAAAACTTTGAAGGATGTATGGCATTTTAAGGCAGGAGAGCCTTTGTTTGAAAGTGTTTGCAAGTAGATGAACAATATATAACATTCCACTGTTCTTCACAGAGGCAAGAGGGACAAAGTTAGGACTGCCACTCTGGGCCATACGTTCTCACTCTGTACTTACCTGAGTTTCTTTAAGGAAAATAATAACCTGTGCCAAAGATGGGGTGGGGCCATTCTGGGAGAGGAGAAGCCGGACCAGTCTTGTGCATAGAGGAAATAGTTGCAGATGCAATGTCATTAGAAAGACTGGTCCCCTTCCCTGTTCCATACATTTTCTCCTTTCTAGTCTAAACTGGTACTTTTGCTTCCAGAGCTTTTCCTCCAGGAGGTTATTATTAAAATGTGTACAATTAGCCAGGTATGGTGGCACATGCCTGTAATCCCACTTGAGAGACTGAGACAGGAGGATCCCAGGTTAGAGGCCAGTCTCAGCAACTTAGAGAGACCCTCATTCACTTAGCAAAACACTGTTTCAAAATAATAAGTTAAAAATAACTGGAGGTGTGGAGGTGGAATGCCCCTGAGTTCAATCCCCATACCAAAAAAAAAAAGTATACAATTACTCACTCATCAAATCACTAATTCAACAGATATTTCTTGGGCATTTACTGTGTGCCAGGTACTCAAAGGCAGAATCTCCATCTTAATACTCTATTAGGAAAAGCAAGCAAAAAAAGACAAATTATACACACACACATATATATAGTTACAAATATCATAAATTCTGTAAAGAAGAAGAATGGCGGTGTCATGAGTACATCATAATTAAGAAAGCTGGTGATTGTGGGCAGTGAAGGATTGCCCACAAAGGTGGCTCTTGGAGGTGACAAACAGACTAAAATTGAGTTAAAGTTGTTCAGGTAATGTATGGAGGGGAACGCCTTCTAGGCAGTGAGCAGTTTTTGAGGAAGCCCCAGGGCAGAAAAGCCTGAGCATGGGAGGAAAGAAGGGTAAAGGGATGGAGTGGGAGTGGACCAGCAAGGGAGCAGCCTGCAATGGGAGCAGACAAGTGCAGGAGAAGCAGATCCTGGGGGGCTTGGGAGATGTTTGAAGAAACTGGAATTTTATTCTACTTGCAGTGGAGGCTGATGTCATTTCCTTGGTATTTTTGAAACTTGGGAGGAATGGAGGTTTACAAGAGTGGATAAGAGAAAGACAAATTAGAAGTTGCATCTCATTTAGCATATTGACTGCTCCACCCCTACTGTGGGCCCCTACCCAGCCCTCATGGGGTCACCTATAAAATAACTATGAGACCCCAAAGACATTTTTCTCCCTCTTGAGATGGCCTGTGTTCTCCCTTGAATGTGTATCCCCCACTTTCCTAAACAAACCTCTCTTTGTCTCTGAAAAAGAAAAAAAAAACTTGTATCTCAGTAATCTCTTATGGTAATGTGGATTTTTTTCTTTCTGGTGGCAGTTACCTTTCTGGAAAATTATGAAAACATTTGAGATAAAAATATAGTGGATAATAAAATTGATTAGAGATATTCCTTTAGTAATGTCCTCCCTCCTCCCCAACTCCATGCACATACATCTGAAAACTGTCCTAGTGTTGGGAATGTCACATACGTGTAACTCAGGAGGATCATTAAAGTTAAGGTATTCTTAAAAATATACATAATAAAATCTCTTTCAAGATTTCTTTCCACTCACAAAGGATTTATGGAGATAAGCCATATGTGTCAGAACTTTCTTACGCTCTGGGGATACAAACATGAATAAAGAATAATCTAGTTCTTGAAGAGCTGCCATACCTTGCTTTGTTGAAGAATTATGCCAAAAAGATAACTAAGTTTTTGCTGAAAAAAGCCTGCTATTTTAAAAATATAATTGGCCCAATTACAAGATAAGAAAATTAAGCTTCATTATTTTATGAAAAGATACGGTATTTGTAAGGCAACTTACAACTTCTGAAAACAGTAACACATATTATTTCTTTTGATTCTCACAAGAATCCTCTAACACTCTGATTCTTAGTGGATGGGTCAGTGATTCATATTACCTTTGACACCCAGGTGACATTTGGCAATATTTGAAAACATTTCTGTCACAACCAGAGGGGGAGCTGTGGGCACCTAGCAGGGAGGCGTTAAGCATCCTACCATGTACAATCTAGGCCCCTCATCAGAATTTTTTTTTTTTTTTGTGGTACCAGGGACTGAACCCAGGGGCTTTCTACCTCCGTGCTACACCCCCGGCCCTATTTTTTATACTTTATTTTGAAACCGGGTCTCACGAAGTTGCGGAGGGCCTCACTAAGTAGAGAGAGAGAGACAGACAGAAACAGGGAGAGAGAGAGAGAGAGAGAGAGAGACAGAGAGAGACAGACAGAAACAGGGAGAGAGAGAGAGAGAGAGAGACAGAGAGACAGAGAGACAGACAGAAACAGGGAGAGAGAGAGAGAGCTGAGGCTGGCCGCGAACCTGGATCCTCCGGTCTCTGCCTCCCAAAGTACTGGGATTACAAGCTGCGCCACCATGCCCGGCTCCCTCATCAGAAATTTATCCCACCCAAGATATTTATAGTTGAGGTTGAGAAACCCTGCTATAAGCGATTTTATTTTTAACCTATAGGAGAAAAATGTCTAAACCATAGTCTAACTCCTATTTTAGTGCATTCTCTATTATACTACATCACCCATTTCAGAGACTTTATATCTGACTGGCATTCAAGTTGAGTCTGTATACTGTGTAAGTACTTAAGTTGGCTGTTCCTCACATATTTCTGTAATCTGTCATGTCCATATATTAGCATGTGGTCATTCTAGCTAGCTAGAGTTTTCAGGAGCCTTTGAAGACTATAGACTGAATTAAATAAAACAATGAAATGTTTGGAACAGCTTAAGTACAAAAAGTATCACCCCCATGCCACATTATAAGCACTTAAATGATAATTTCTCACAATGTAAATGGGAAATAAACTCTAAGCACATGATCATTGAGTTTGTATTTGCTTCTGTCTTGATGCAGGACGCCTTCATGTGTTGTCGTGTTGAGCTGCATTACCAACTTTAAATGCCACTTTCATGCTTTTTTTATTTGATTGTATCTCCATTTATAGTTGTTCCCATTTTATGTGGAACTAGAAATACCATAAATCACTTTCATTGAGACCATCTCTATTTATCTGTAGATCAGATGGCAGATAATAAATGTTATTTAATGATTGTGACATAGTATAGCAGAACAGTCTTCTCTCTCTGCTCAACTTCAAATCCCACTAGTAATAACCTTATTGCTTAAATTTCAAGTAGACACTCTAAAAGGAAGTTTTTAGTTCTTACATGTGTCATCTAGAGATTTGAACTCCTAAGAAGCAACAAGTAGACCCTCATTTATAGGCTGCAGACAAGAGACAGTATTTCCTGATTTGGTTGAAGCATAAATGAGACAACATTTCACCCTATTCTCTTTCCCCAGAAGAATTGCTCATCACAGAATATGTGTGCTTATGATTCCTACAATACATGGGAATGCTACACATCGTTGACTGAATGCAGGAAACTGTATACAACGGAAGAATAGTTTTAGAGAGAAAGTCTTGCTTGTGGGCTGAGTGGTGGTTTACATGATCTGAAAGAAGCTAGGAGTGGCCCCTTATCCTCCTACACTGTCTACTCAACCCACCTGCCCTGGGGTCTTAAATTGCAACAGAAGGGATGGATCTCTTGGGTATATTGAAGATTTTTTGTCTTGCACAGGCCACTATTTAAATGTTAATGCTCTGAGATAAAGCAGAAAAATTTTAATATACTTTTATTGGTGCATTGTAGTATCACATCATAACATATTTCTGATAGGGACATACATGCACACTGTACTTGGTGAGCTTCCCCCCAGCTTCCTCCCCATTCCCTCCCCTTCCCCATACATGATATGGAGGCTGGAATTGATCATTTCTCATATGTGCATAACATCCGTGGAAGTGTTTCCTTCATTAATTGTCCCTCACCTACACCATCACCCTCCCCTAGACCCCCTTTATTGATCCACTAGGGTCTCTCCTCCTTTACCTAAAGTCCCTCTTATTACTCCCTAACTTCCACATAATAGAGAAAACATATGATTCTTCACTTTCTGAAACTGGATAATTTCACTTAACATAATGTTCTCCAGGTCCATCCATTTTCCTGCAAATGATGTAATTTTGTTTTTATTTTTAAGTAGAATCCCGCCGTGTGTATATCCCATAATTTTGTAATCCATTCATCTGTTGATGGACATCTAGGTTGGTTCCATAATTTGGCTATTGTGAATTGTGTTTCTATAGATATGGATATTCAGGTATCACTCCAATATTCTGATTTCAATTTCTTTGTTAAGGTAATCAGGAGTGGTATATTTGGATCGTGTGGTACTTCCATTCCCAGTTTTCTGAGAAATCTCCACACTAATTCCATAGTGGCTGCACAGATTTGCAACCCCAACAACAGTATATAAGAGTTTTTAACCATTAGAAAATAACTCCTTGTCAAGGTTTTATTTAACCAAAGGTTTCTATAATAATGCAATACCCTGCTGAGGGTAAGGAGTTTTGCTTTGAGACACCTGTGGCAGGTACTTATAGTAAGGGTCAAAAAATAAAATAAAGGTCTTTTAGGGTTGGCTTTTGCTTACACCACTGACCTTGTTTTGTAACAGGCCCCATCCCTTTGGACCCAGGCTATGTTTTTCTTAATGCCACCTCATTGTTTCATGCCTAAGCGCCTTCTATTTTCTTCTCAGAATCTTCTTCTTTGTCCTTCCTGTCAGGTGGTCACTTACTCAAAATGTTAGTCCCGCATGTCACAACTCTGGGAACCTTAAGCAACACATCAGTATTTGGTGTGTGCCTCTGGGAAGGATTCTGCAAACTCTAATAGAATTGAAGAAAGATTTAGAAGAACCAGGGCCTTCAGGACTAACAGGAACTGGAGCCACGCATTCAGTATTGTCAGCATCTCTCTCTCTCTTTCCTGCTTATTTCTGCTCATCATGATTCTTGGCCTCATTTTCTCCTGCTGAGAAAGGGCTTTTTTTTTCTATTTGTGGCACTGAGAATTGAACCTAGGGAATTCTGCCACTTACCTACACCCCAGACGTTATTATTTTTATTTTGAAACAGGGTTTCACTAAATTACTGAGACTAGCATCAAACCTGCAATCCTCCTGTCTTAGCCTCCCAAGTACTATGATTACAGGTGGGTTCTACCACACTGGGCTAAGAATTATTTTTAATAGAGTGCCCTATAGTAGGGTTTTTAGATTAGTAAAAAAGAATTGCATGGGATATAATTATACTCAAACTTATTAATTATTTATCTGAGATTCAAATTTAACTGGGCATTGTGGAAATTCTTAACTGGCAACTCTTTCCTATTATCAACAGTATACAGTGGATATGCCAAACCTACATGATAAACATATCACATGAGTCAAACCTACATGATAAACATATCACATGAGTCAATTTTGCTGAAAGATTTTATTTACTTATTTACTTATTTATTTGTTTGTTTGTTTGTTTATTTATTTACTTACTTATTTGCAGTACTGGGGATTAAACTCAGGGGTATTCTACCACTGAGCTACACCCCCAGCCTCCCTTTTTTAAATTTTGAAACAGGTCTCACTAAGTTGCTCAGGCCAATCTCCAACTTGCCATCCTCCTCTCTCAGCCTCCTGAATAGCTGGGATTATAAGGTGTGTGCCACTATGCCCAGCCAAAGGGCTTTTCTTATAGAAGATGGTGGTGGGGAAAGGGGGTATTGCCTCAGTTCAGTAATCCCAGGTGAAAAATAAATTTTTTCTCCCAATGTCTATATATCAGGCCTGGATTAATATTGATAATTCCTATTTGGGTATTATACACACTACAGGATCAATCGCCAGATCTAAAGAATGGGGGAATATGATTGGCCAGATCTCAGTTACAGATCTACTCTGTGGCAGAGGTCAGGATCCATAACCAGGAGATGAAGGAAAGGGAAAGACCTGCTGGGCAGTCAGGCAACAGCTGTGCAGTCTTCACTACTCCGTGCATGAGGGCCAGCTAAGGAGGCCCGCTGTGCAGCTTTTCTTTACCCTGAGATGAGAATGGGGTCCCCTCCCTCACGCCTCTGCCTCTCAACAAACCTAAACTATCATATTATTTTTAAAGCATTTGCACATATTTATATAATTCTTAAAACTTTCTGAAGTTGGTGATGCTTCTGGAATATTTATAATTGATCTATCGCTCTTTAGTTTCTCCATCTAGATCAGGAGTATAATAGTGAATCATATGAAGAATGTGTCAAGTTAACTAAAAAAAAAGTGAAAATTTTAGTTCCGCATGTTTCTTTTGTGAGCATATCTGCGCAAAGTCATATTCAGAGAACATTCTAGGTTTTAGCCTTCTGTTGGCCTTACATAAAACTACTTCAAATAATGTAAGTAAAATTGCTCTCCAAGAAGCAACTTAAGACCAAGAGCCTGTAAAGATAATCTATATTCCACCAAATGGGCCTTTAGTAACTTTCCTTTTTAAAAAATATCATTTGATTTTGAAGAATTCCACCTTTCCATAACCATCCACCTCTAGAGGCAAAACTTTTCAAACTTACAAAGACAGTTGAAGCCACTTTTGGATTTTGTTTCCAACTGAATTCCCTTTCCTGCCCCTTCCCAGAGAGAACTATACTGAAGTTGGCATTTCTAATTCCTGTATATTTCTTCTTACTTTTTCTTTATTTAGAGTGGTTATAAAACGCTGAATGGGCCAACACCTACCTTGGGTAGGCTGCACCCCATTTGTGACATGCATCACCCCTCTATGAGCTCCAATGTCTCTTTCTACTAGGTGAAACAATGCCACCCATGTCCTCTCCAGGGTTTGGCATTGACTCTGTTACAATTGTTGAATACATGACAAGAAGATGTGGAAAGGCACAGTGGGAATGTGCTCAATGAAAACAGATCATAGCTCCCTATTTTGCTGAAGGAAATGGAAACCCTTTAGTGTGTGTCTTTCATGTTCTTCATAAAACCTGGTGTTTCTCAACACTGTTCTAATAAAATAGCCTTTGATTTTAAATTCTGGTCATACAAGATATCTGGGAGAATAGACATAATTGATAAACTGAAATTATGGTGGTCCTTGACAAGGGTTTGAATTCCTGCTTATTTGTGCTAGTAAGAGCTTGTCCTTTGAATTTCTCCTGCATAATTAGGTCGAGGGAGCTTTAGCATTCTCCACTCTTCTAGTTATTAGCTCCATCACCTTGGACAAGTCATTTGTGCTCCATGAGCTAATTTCCTCATCTGTAAAATGGGCAGGAATGTTAATAATGGTTCTGCTTTTCAGAGTTGCTTTTAGAAAAAAAGAAAATCAGGCAATTTATATGACTTATAAAACTATAAAATGCCATATATATAAAGGATAATAGCTTTAGTGGATGCTGTTATGTGTTCTATCATGAAATTAAGAAGGATATAAATGGTTACTCTATCCAAATGGATTTGTTTTTTAGACTTGAGGCACAATAATAAGAATTGTAATTAATTATTTCCATTTTATTTATGAAATTAGCATTGTAAAAAATGGTTTTGTATTCATGTGCTTTGACATAGCCAGTCTAAAATCCAGATGTCAGAAAACTGCTTACTAATTATGCAACAAACTGGTAAATGTGTTTTTTCTTCTTGTAGTGTAACTTCAGCAAGGGCTCTAAGGCCTAAGAATAAAATAATAGATGACAAAATATTCACCATATAAAGTGAGGTTCTAGAGTTGTAGCCCTGTCCATACAGCTTTCTGCAATGATGAAATATTTCTATATCTGAGCTGTCCAATATGGTAGCTGATGGCCACATGTAGGTACTGGGCATATAAAATGTGACTAATGAGATTGAGGAACTTAGTTTTTGTACTTTATTTTGATTAATTAAAATTTAAATTTACATAGTCATGTGGTGAGTGGCTACTATGTTGGGCAGTGCTAACTAAAACCATCTATGTTGGTTTTGCAGGAAGTGGCTAAGACCTAATGAGGTCTCTATCTGGCCTATCATATGCCTTCAGGATATATGAGAGAGTGAGGGTTTACTGGGAGATGACAGAAGGCGGTTGGGAGGATCATTTATAGACAATTTCAGTGTGCTATGAATTCTCCATGTCTTCTCACAGAGGGCTGAACATAGTGTTGTCCTCATATTCCCAACACCTCATATTCACAACAAATGAGTTGGTCTTGTAAGTACCACCAGGAGGAGTTTACAGAGAGAGATTGTTGTCTGACACTTGGAAGAAGAGTCTATGGATTAGAGACTGGTTGAAACAACTTGTGCTAAAGAGAGCTCCATTTCCAGCTTGCTGTGCAAAGATAGCTGGCCAACTGTAGTCCAGGTATGGGCCTGTTAATGTGGTATGTCTTATAGCATGTTAATAGAGACACGCCCAATAAATGTGAAGTAAGCTCAAGTGAGCTGTAGACATTGGACAGCAGAATCTACCATGAAAGTCGTAAGCAGCCAGTAGGAACAGGTCCTGCCCGTGCCAGCTAGAGCTAGACAACAGCAGATCCCAAATGTAAATCTCTGTGGAACCAGACAGAAGGGTCTAACTCCACAAAGGGTCCATTTCAGACCCCTGAAGTACTTGGAGGATATCAATGCTAGATTACAAATATTCTTAGTCAAGGACGGTCATTTCCTTCATATATTGCGCTCCTTTCCCTCAACTCCCGACTCCAAGCTCAAACCTGGAGAACCTGAGTCCTCACAGTGAGTGGAGGAGGGGGAATAAAGGAAAATGGTGCAGAGCCAACCACACCTTTCCCTCATCACTGAGGCAGTCTCAGGCTGAGAAAAGAAAGAGGTTTCAAAAGGACTTTAGATTACATTAGATTGGACTGGGATTTTTTTTTCATATTTGAAAATAATCAAAAAAGTTATATCGTCTGTCTAGAGTTTCATCCAGGATCTGAGAGAAGTAGTATGATGACATGAGTTTAAATGATAAATGTTAACCGGGCATGGTGGCGCATGCTTGTAATCCCAGTACTTGGGAGGCTGAGAAAGAAGGATAGCAGGTTTGTGAGGCCCTCTGCAACTTAGTGAGACCCTGTTTCAAAATAAAACAAAAATAGGGCTGGGGGTGGGTGTAGCTTGGAGGTAGAATGCCCCTGAGTTCAATCCTCAGTACCACAAAAAATAAATAAATAAAATGATAATTGTTTAGAAAGACTAAATTTCTTCCCTTGAACCTGCTGAATCCGGCACGTTCAGTAAAATGCTGATGTTAATGCTAATTAATTGTGGGTTATTAATGATACATTAATAATATGGTGGTGAATACCTAACATGTATTAAGTACTTGCAACCTGCTAGGCTTTCTTCTCGCACTTCTTTTATTGTTTTTACCCCCTCAGCTGGATATACATATGGAATTGATTCCTGTCTGTCTGACTTATTTCACATAAGTGGACCATAAGACTGTCTCAGTCACACTAGGAAAATCTAATCACACCTCTAGAAAGTCATCACCATCTGCTATTTGTTAAACATACCTATCGAGTATTCCACATGCATTATTTGATTCATTACTTTAACAGTACTGTGAAATAAGCGCTCATGTCATCCATGTTTTAGATCAATATGCTGAGATTCAGAGACGTGACGTCAGTTTACCTGATGGGTAGGTCTGTCGGGCTTCAGTATTTTGGTCTTTACCAATAATCTGTATGGGAGGAAAAGGCCGGTGATAACCTGTTTTCTCTTTTTGAAAAATGCATTAATTGTAAAGAGTAGGAATTATTTTGTTCAAGCAAAATAAAAAGTTAAAATATTTGAATATTTCAATCCATTTTGAGTACTGAGTAAGGAATAATCAATAGTAAAATGAGTTTCTTCTCTTTGCTTATCTCGCTGGTTAATTTTTCACTGTAGTGAGGAGAAAAGAGGATACAGAAAATGGATCAAATTCATGGTCAAAATGTATTACTGCAAATATCCTGAAAAAAAGCCAAGGCGAGCTCTTCGTTTCTGACCCCCCTTGAGTACTCCTGACCCTCCCCAATCTTCTTCCTCTCCACTTTACTTCATTGTTGTTCTTAAAATGAATCTCAAAACCCAAGAGAGGGATAAGGCTCTTACCAAGAAGAAAAGGAAGAAGCTAGTCTGTTACGGTTCAGCGTATTCTGAACTCTTGAAATTTTGGGCCTATTTATACTTCAAGACAAATAGAGATCATGTTAACAATAGCAGATGTTGCAAGGAAGGATAGAGTTTATTATAGACTGGTCTATGTGAGGTCAGAAGCAATAGCCTCTTCCTGTGGAGGAAGTTGATGGGCAGCGGCAATTTGTCTAGATAGAGCTTATTATTGTATTATCGTCTATGCCGGAAGAGCAGTGTGTTTCCCATCTCTGTTGGTTGGATGCACATGCAACTTTGCTACTACCAGGACATTTTTCTTATTGGTCCCAGGCATTACTCCCAAATCTGAGTAGTTTGTTCAAACGCAAGGAAGGCATCTAGCCATGTTGAAGGGCACAGAAGATGCCTCATATTTGCAAATATGATTGGAAGCATGTATCTTTCCCCCCACATCTTCTAAATATTAGCATTTAATAAAATACACATTTCTTTCATTTATTTTGAACTCCCTCCAAAGCCAGCAAATACCAGAACCTCCAATGTTATGATAGGATAGGTTCTTTATTGGTTTGTTTTCTTTTCATTCTTTCTGTTTTCACTGTGTGATTCTTTTTCATTATAAATCCTTATGTTTCCAACTCAAGGAGCCTGACTAATCAGAAGGGCTTCCAGCAGAGGTAGACAAATATTCTCAACATGGTCCTGAGACTCTACAGATGCAGATAGCTCTGCTATTTGCAGGAAATGAAGAAGTCAGGTCCATCCGAGACAGGGAATTTCCTCTTCAGATAAAATTTGTTAGCTGTTGCATATTAGTTCTATAAAGCTGAGGGATAGAGACAAGAGGATTTCAGATGGTGGCGGAAATGGCTTCTTCTTATCCTGGATGCCACTAAAAGCAGAGCCTAACACAAAGGCTTGCACGCAGATTATTTATTTGGAAGGTGGTCCCAGGGAACAGGAATGAGAGACAACAATAGTGAAATAAAGAAGGAGTGAAAGCAACTCAGGATGCCTACAGGAAATGCTGGTCTTGTGAGGCTTTCTGAGGAATCTTATTAAAGGTATCTCCAATGCTCCTGGGCAAAGGGGGAAGACACAGATTCTATGCTTGTGATTGGTCAAAGGTGTTGTGGCTGCAAATGTTTGAATGCTAAGTGGTTCACCTCATGCAGAAGCATCAGAGAGGCCCAGGGGAGAAAGCAAGACACAGTTAACCTTCTCCTTCATGGAACTGGGAGTCACAGCAGTGACTGGAGTAAGAGACGGGACTAAGGGGTTCTGAAGTGCACAGGAGAGAGAGCTAACACAGCTTCCTAAGGGAATGGGTATTACAGGGTGGTGGTTCATAGTCAACTTGGGAAGGTCTGAATTAAGCCCTTCCCTATCACTTGTCAGCTCTATATCCCTGCGTCTACCACCAATTCTCTCATTTTTAAATTTCTAATTTGGTGGCATGCAACCTCATCTGGTTGTCTGTGATGAGTGGAAGAGTCACATAAGCTTAGTGCCCAGTACTTTGTACACGTTCAATACTCACTAACATTGTTAGTAATAGTATTAGAAATAGATATGTATTTGATGAATTTGGCCTGGACCTCGGACCAGCGTTGGCAAGATACTATTTAAAGATGAAATATAGCCGGATGTGGTGGCACATGCCTGTAATCCCAGTACTTGGGAGGCTGAGACAGTAGGATTGCAAGTTCAAGGCCAGCCTTAGCAAGTCAGTGAGACCCTCAGTGACTTATTGAGACCTTGTTTCAAAATTAAAAGTAAAAAGGGCTGGGGTATAGTTCGTAGGTACAATGCCTCTGGATTCAATCCCCAATACCAAAAAAAAAAGTGAAAAAGGAAATTTAGAAAATTATGTAGGATTTGTACTTTCTACTGGATAGGTAAGATTCATGTTTGCCTAAAGTGTAATACAGATTTTTGTTTGATGAATCTGAAGGACAAAGATTCCAAAGTGCACTCTAATTTTTTTTTTTTTTTGTGGTACCGGGGATTGAACCCAGGGGCATTCTACCTCCGAGCCACACACCCGGCCCTATTTTTTCTACTTTATTTTGAAACTGGGTCTCATGAAGTTGCGGAGGGCCTCACTAAGTAGCTGAGGCTGGCCGCGAACCCGGATCCTCCAGTCTCCGCCTCCCAAGTACTGGGAATACAAGCGTGCGCCACCACGCCCGGCGTCACTCTAAATTATTAATAAGTAAATAAATATAAATATGATACTTGATTATTAAGTATATCTGATTTTCTTTAAATTTAGGGGAAATGCTTAAACAGGCCTGTTGCTGATTCTAAAGGAGGCTTACACACTGCAGCAACATTGACTTCCCTTGTCTTCCATATCCATATCTATAAAGTAAGGGTTGTAAGTTTCATGATTCCTGAAATTGATTTCAATTAAATTCATTTCACTATCCCCAAATAACTCTTATCATTCCCAAATACTAATTAGCCAGAATATCTGATTTGCCAGTCATGCCAAAGAAAAACAAATGACTTAACTCTGTAAGGTATATAGAAATAAAGAAATTACCAGAAAGATATTCATTAAATGTAAATATACTGACCGTTCCAAACTCAATATTCAAGAAGGATTGATTTCCAAAAGTTTGGTTATTTGTGGTATTTTAAATACAATGACTATGGTTAAAATAATAGGCTCATTTCCAGATCAGCAAACAAAAGTCTATTTTAGTCACAATGTTCCTTAAATGCAGTATTTTACTAATAGTTTTCTGGATTCTGAACACTGTTATAATGATTCCTTTCCCCATTTGAAGAGTTCATCAGATACTACCTGAAGACGTAAAAAGGAATTTTTTAAAAAAAAATATGTAGGATTTATACTTTCTATTAGATGGGTAAGATTCATATATGCCTAAAGTATAATGTAGATTTCTGTTAGATGAATCTGAAACATGAAGATTCCAAAGTGAATTCTAAATCATTAAAAGAAATAAAATAGAAATATGACACATATTTAAAATATACAATATATAAAAAGAATAATTATCTCAAAGTAGCACACTTTTGAAAGGGAAAGGAGAACTGTTAATAATTTTGCTGGGACAACAGCATGAGTAATCATTGTCCTGAGAGACTGGGTTTCATGGTTGTCCTACTCGCATATCCCTGAAGATCTCCCATGACTGTTCTTAGACCTCAGCACTGTAGAAGCTCCCATTTGTTTTCATTTTAATTTTGGTTAATTCAACAAAATTTTTTTGGAGACTCCATCACGCAGTACACATTTGGAATGCAGTGTAATATAGATGGATATGGTAACTACACACACAAAGTTTAGGGTGAAGTGTGAAAAGGAGTCATTAAACAAACTAGTTGTAATATATAGCATGAATGTTGTAACTGGGGAAGTTCAGAACACCAAGAGACAAAGAGTGGAGGGAAGTAAGCTTGTGATCTAAGACAAGGGTTACCAAACTTTTCTGGAAAGGGTCAGATAGTAAATATTTTAGTTTTTAAAGGCTACTATTGTAGGCTTAAAGGGTTAGATATGGTTTATTTCTCCCACTTCTTCTCCTTCTTGTCTTCTCTTTGTTCCTCCTCCTCTTTCTCTTCTTCTTCTTTTAAGAATTTTTAAAAAAATAAAACCATTCATAATTTGAAAGCTATTCTAAACATGGTCAGGGGCCATGCTTTGTCAATCTTTAATCTAGCAGATCAGGTAAAAAACTCTTTGAATCCAGTAATATATAAGCTGAGATTTGAAAGATGAATGAGTCAGCCTGGTGAGGAAAGTTGGAGGAAAGAACACACGAGATGGAGGAAGAATGTGTGCAAAAGCCCAGAGGTTAGAGACTGTATTGCATCTTTAAAGGATGGAAGAAATACACCCCAACTGGAGAATGGAACAAGATGATGTTGGGATGTCAATGATTAGTTCCAGAATGTCTAAGAACCTGTGTTAAGCATTTTGGACTTCATCCTAAGGGTGGTGAGGCTTCCCTAGAGGATTTTAAATAAGAAAATATTATAATCATATCTACATTTTAAAAATCGTATTCTGATTAAAAATCTACCCCAAAGAACTAAAACCCAACTGCCAGATTAATGCATGTGTATCTATGTTTAGAGCTGCACAATTCACAATTGCCAAACTTTGGAACCAGCCAAGGTGTCCATCAACAGATGAGTCGATCACAAAACTATGGGATATGTACACAATGGAATTTTACGCAGCCACAAAGAAGAACAAAATCACATCATTTGCAGGGAAATGGAGAGAACTAGAGAACATCATGCTAAGTGATATTAGTAAGTCACTAAGAGTAAAAAATCGGATGTCCCCCCTAATCTGTGGGAGCTAAATAGAATGGGACTTAGAAGGGACTTAGAAGGGAAGAAGAAATCTTTAGATGGACAAAGAAGGTGACCTAACTGAGGGAGTTGGGAGGGGGGTGGAGGGAAACACACTGTAGCAC